>JAPYYT010004062.1:0-10864 GCA_030522565.1 Ceratosolen corneri | reverse complement strand
CTCTATATATATATATATATATATATATATATATATATATATATATATGTGTGTGTGTGTGTGTATAAATCTATCTATCTTTTTGTTACACGCACGAGCGCACGCAAGCATACATATTTCTATCAGGCTTGAGGCTGGATGAATTTCTAGCTTCAATTCCCGGTGGTTTATCCCGTTGATACCCGAAGGTGTGAAACTACATGAGTGTTTTTCAGTGTTCGTACACAATGAAAAGACACGAGGGAAAGGAGAAAGAATGGAGGCGAAGGAGAGGAAATGAAAACAATACATACTAGAAAGAAAAGGCTGTTTTCCAGTTAAATACGTATGCAGGCAGGTGAAGCGACACATTACACCAGACAATTACAGCGTGTACTTGATTTGCCGACACTATTACTTTTGTGCTACAATTTCACTGTATGTTATTGAGTTTCAAATGAATGTTGATTTATGAAAACTAGGGACCGGCAAAAGCTTCAAGGACTATTCAAAAGTGTATAATTGAGTTGCTTTCTTTCATATTGATCTGGACTTATAATCAAACAGATTACAAATTACAGGACAAATCGTATGAAAATTTATATATTTGAGATTTTTCCATTTCTAATTTAAATACGAGAACAATGGATTACTATTTAAAGTAGAGTTTATCGAGTTTATTTCATCACTTGAAGCTAATCGTTAAATCACTAAATAATTATCTCTTAGCCTTCGAACGTCAAATCCAGTATAACGGAACTATATATCTATTGGCATTGGAATTTTCTCATAATTATATGCCTTCGCATCATAAACAGCACCATTATGTTATATATCTGTTAAATCAATAGACATTTTTTGACAACTGTTGATCATCAAACTTCATGAAATAAAATAGCCGTATGCATATAGATATACAGTGGAGAACAGTGGAAGCCCGAGGAGAGAGTCGCTTCATCCTCAATATATATATATGTGCGTATAAATATATAGAGGACGTGGAAGTGTAAGGGGGTAGATAGAGAGAGAGAGAGGTAGATATGTAGAGGTGTGTTGTGCATTCTATAGCCTCGGAAATGGTAGAGGAGCTTGAACGTCGTGGGGCAACGTCGTAGCGGCGATATGGTTTTTTCTCAATTCCACGTTCCACGAAGCCAGCAGCTGAGCATTTTTGATTTCTGCTTGAGTTTAGAAATGCAAAGCTCAGACTAGGTATGGCGCGTCGAGGTGGCCGGGCAGTTGAGCGCTGCCCACCCCATCTAACCGACCGCTCGGCCGGGTTATTCATTGAAGCCTATGAATTTCTTCGGAAATGGGGGTGAGCATAACTGATAGGAGCGGAGAATCGAGAACCATTGCTTTGTATTATTTGCAGCCACATCTCGGCTAAGCTCTTTAGACATTCGAAATATTGAATATTGACCATTGGTGGTCTGCAATGGGAATTCCCCGCTTTTTCCCAATGCACATATATTGTTCTACCGAGTAAAGAACTTGCAGTTCAGTCGCAGTTGCAGTGAGTAAATGCGCTCGTTTACTCTATTCGTGAGTGCAAATGCATGCAATTAGCTTACTATTATGAATATAAGAAGATTACTCTTTTTATGCCAAGCATTCTTATATAGCGATCTTATATATAAATATTTCAATTGCCCTCGCATTACGAAGTTTGACAACTAATTGCAAGGCTACTGATTACAGGACGCGAACGATTCAGAAATAATATTCACAATTCTGGAAAATGCGAGGGATAAAAAATGAGTGCTGACGTCACATAATATTCAATATTGAATTAGGTAATGTAAAGGCTGAGTGTCGAGAAATCTTGGAATATGTATTATGTACTTTTTGTTGGCACTTAAATTGCAATCGAAATAAACAAATAATTAGATAAGAAAAGTAAAATAATTATCCATCGTGCAGCAGGGAGCTTGTTAAAAAAAAATAATTAGGCAGTTTCTTGAAGAGGTCGGAAGCTATAGAGAAAGGGGGAAACTTTTTTTTTTTTTTTCCCTACTTTCTTCCATTCCAGACCCTCGGAATACATGAATTAAACTAAAGCTGAGCCATTCATTGAACTAGAAAGTTTGCATTTCGCTCAGAAACAAACAGGATCGAGTGGCTCAACTTCTACCAACATCAAGTTGAAATTGAGCTTCACCTAGACCAGGCGATAACAGGTTATTCATTGAATTAAGTTGAGTTTGCGGTAAACTTTCAGAAGCATATAATTTTTCATTTTCCCCAGTTCCTTTTTTCTTACGTCCATATCAATTGCAGCTTTCAATATTTTCAATTACTAATTATATTAATTCGATCGCCATTATTTCATAATCCATTTGTAAACTATTCCACTCTCTCTCTCTCTCCCTCTCTCTCTCTCTCTCTCTCTCTCTCTCTCTCTCTCTCTCTCTCTCTCTCTCTCATTAACAAATACCCACAAACGCACGCACAATTCACTCTCTCTTTCTTTTCTTACAATTCGAAATATATTTATTATTAATTTTTCAATTGGGTATTCAAGTACAAATTGGTAGAGTTTTAATAGTTTTTTTTTTATTTAATGCTGACTGACTATTATTTATTTATTTTATGAATTCATTGACTTTATCCTGCTTGATAGATGCAACGGTAAAACAGAATAAGGAAGGGATGTTTAATAAAGTTGTACATCTTACATCTGGGATTGGCCTACTGGACTCGTAAATAAAGTTTTCATACATAAGGAGCTCTCTGTCTTACACGCTAAAATCATACGAACAACTTCTTTTTATAAACTATTTAGTTCCTTTTTAGCCAGGAAAACACCCATAATATACAGCGTGTAAGAACATGATACTTTTTTTTCTTGCTTAATGTTTTTTAATTCTTGTATATTACAATAAATGTATACTGTAATTAAATACCCTTAAAATACTATAAGATATGAAAATGTGGAATTCAGATAAACTATAAATATTCCAAGATGCGTTTTAAAGTATTTATAATAAGTGTTTTTTTACAATCTTACTGTTCCTTATGAGTAGTGATCAATTTTTTATAATTAATGATCAAACTGAAATAGAATAAAATTTTGTAAAACATTCATAAAAATTGTAATATGTACACACACACACACGCGCGCGCGCGCGCGCGCTCACGCTCACACACACGCTTACACTCACACTCACACTTACACTCTTATTATTATTATTATTATTATTACTCTTATTATTATTGTTATTATTAGAATGTTTCGCAATCATATATAAAATAAAATATTGTTCAATTCTGAATATGTTATTAACAGAGAAAAGAAAGATGTGTAAATTTAAAAATGTATATTTTTCTGTTATTCCCATTTCATCGGTTTCTCTCTCTCTCTCTCTCGATATAATAAGGGTAGTTAGAAAAAAATAGATAGTAGATAAGTATTATGTCAAGGGTGAATGAAAAAATTACTTATTGCAATGTAAACACTACCTTTTTCTAATTATTTATGTAAAGTATGCGAGACGGACGAAAAAAAATGAAAACCAATATTTAAGTATGAACAAAAACATAAAATACTTAATTTTTTTCCTTTAATATTACGGCTTCGTGTACTTTTCGTGCATTGAGACTCGTAAGATATTCCACTGAATGGCTTCCATCTTTTAATTTGCAATTTGAAACGACTTTTTCACTCTTATACTGATCATAAGACAAATAAGGTGAATATATCTGCGAGATACGAAATAAATTCTTGATAAGAGAAAGAATTTGGTTGGAGTGGATCAAAAAAACATCTCGTTCAAGAGGAGTGAGATGATTGACAAGGAATTATTAGAAAGATTGCGTTTGACAGAAATTGAAAAAAGGATTGTGCTTAGTGAAGAAACAATTTCAGAAACGTAAAACGGCGAAAAGAAAAAGAGATAGAACGTGGCGGCAAGAAATACGAAAATGTGAAAATCATTTTTGGTAAGCCAACATATGGTATTATATCAAAAAAAAAAATTTTTTTACATCATTTAGCTTATTATAATAAAGTAGGAGGGCCATATCTCTAATTCCATGAATCTTTTAATTCATTTTATGATACAAACTATGACAATTTATTTATCTGTATATTATACAGCAATGCATTTTATTATTCGTAATCGCTTTTTATTTAAATTACTCGTCCTTCGTATGAAAATCGTCACCACCTCTCGCAAGCCAAAATACAGTCATAGTGTCAGTCATGTAAGCAGTCACAAGTCAAATTAGGGCAAAAAATTATATAAAACAAAACTCGAACATAATTGTCACTTTGAAACTTCAATTTATACATTATATTTATATAATTTCGTTTATAATCTGTCTTGTGTATTATCGTTTCTCTTTTCCATTTACATTTTTATTGTTTTAGTTCATCTACGAACTATCATCACACGATCAGATTATTATGATCAGAATCGTCAATATTTTTACTAATATAAATTTCTAAAGGCACATACACATATAACAGTTAGTATTTTAATTGTGTATATTTTGCATTTAAGGGGCTTGTAAAAATGTTATCTAATAAAAGACCTTTTTGTTCAACAGTTGAATAATTTTAGTTTGAAATTAAAAATATTGCCAAGTTAATTGAATTGCTATAAAGAGTTTACTTGGAAATAATCATAGAAACATGATAAAAAAAATAATCAATTACAATATTATCTTTACAATAAAATTGAAACACATACTTTAAAAATATTTATTTGATTATTTATTACATTTTTATTTATAATATTTATTACAGATTGAAAACAAAATAAAAAAAGGAATTATTTAATTTATCATTTGAAAAATTCGTGTATCAATTAATTAATTAATTGAATGATGAGAAAGTTAAATTTTTCAAATACTGCAACATCGTCGTTTCAATTATTATAATGAAAGTTTGTAGAATTGTTCGATTTACGATGATTTAAATGACATTATTTATGAAATTTGGCAGAATTTTCCGACACATTTATGATAATTGATATCTCATCACATTTATAACGTAATGGTGAATTTCAAATGTACATTAAATTCAGTTGAAAAGTCTCAAATTTTATGTTAACCTGAGAATTTTGCAATTGCTACGACTACAGAAAATAATTTAAAGTCAACGTATTACTATGACAATGCATAGATGTGTCCATCGTCATAAAAGATTGAATTAAAAAAATTCGAATTGCTCCAATTAGCTGAAACTATTAGAATTAGCCGACCAAATTATTCAAGACGTTAATTGTAGCTTTGGCGCGCTCATTCACTTTCAAACTAAACGAGAAGTCTTGTAATTAAATGTTACAGACCAATTGGCAAAAAAAACTCCCGTGAAAAATATAAATATGTAAAAAACTTGAAAAACCAAAGGCATTTGTATTCAAAGGTCTCTATGTCGTCTCTAAACACTTTCTCTCTCGTTTCATCATCTCTTCGTTGTTGCCCCCTTGATCGCTCCCACTCGGCTAGTCGGCCGCGAGTTTCCACTTGTTCCTGTATTTCTTATGCTTATTCCTCCCTCTGTCCATCCTTTTTCCCTTCCTTTACCCTCCGGCAGAGCGCCCAACTGCTTTTTGCCGACGGTCATTAGTAAACGGACCACAAATGTCTCCGCATGAATTCTAATGTCCAAATGCACCGAGAGGCAAGACGGCGGTAAAGTTGCGCTTCTACCCGACCTCGCCTCATTTCTATACTCTTTCTCTCTCTCTCTCTTACTCCCAATCCCAATCCCGCTCCCTCCCGCCCTCACTCTCTCTCTCTCTCCCTCACTCTCTCTCTCTCTCTCTCTCTCTCTCCCTCACCCTCTCCCCGCTCCCTCTCGCCGCTCCACTCACGATAAATACTTTTATGACAAGTGCCGAATTTATGGGAGTCTGGCCTTCTGACTTTAACTGCGTTTTCCATCTTCTTTTCCAACTTATTTTGCATGCATTTTCACTCGCGACAGAAACAACAGAAACACACAATAATATCGCAACACTACACATTTTCGACGCTCTGTGTTCACTTGTTATGTCAACGACCACCGATATATTACAATTCGATTAGAAAATTAAGTGCAAATTGTCAAGAAATAGTTATAAAATTATCATAATGCACGGGGCAAATATACAATTATGTTATGCATAGAATTAGTAAGAGATTATTGAATCCTTAATTGGATATTAAATTGGATTTAAAATTTTTTTGAACTATTATAAAGCACAAAATTGAATAAAAATTTACATTTTCTGTCAGATTCATTAAAATCTATTTATAAAATTTTAATGAGAAATTATATTTTTATGCTGAGCGAAATCATTAACAATGAAAGTTTCTCATTATTAAGGATAATTATTATTAACTGTTTATATATGCTAATATATGTTTTATATGTATATAGGTAATTATATATGTTAAGCGTAAAAAGAAAGGCCTTTAAGCTTTCATTAGATATTAGAAAAAGTTCGCATCCCTATAATTTTTTTTATGCAAATTTTACTACAAAAACATCGCCTATTAAGTTAAAAGATTTAAATTTAAAAAATTATTAATTCAAAATATGAAATTATATTGAAACCATAAATTTATATTTTATTATTAGGTTTTACAATGATCTGCGTAATATTAATAAACGTAATAATAATAAAATTGTTCTATATTTTCTTTATATGTATATATATAATTATTTATATAACTTATTGTAATTAAAAATGTCTCTTTATGTAAACTATTGCGTATTTTATCATAATATTAAATAAGAAGAGAGAGAGAGAGAGAGAGAGAGAAAGCATAACACTATATAATATTCAGCCCTGTCGGCAATTTTCAACCGATAATTACAATTTATTAAATGTATATTAAATTAAGTAACAAGTCTATTAAAATAGGCTTGAATTATATCCTTATTAATATTCTAATATAATTATTACTACATTTATAGAAAATTATTATCTTTTACAACGTATGAATAAAATTTTATAATATGGAAATATCAATCAAAAATTAATTTTTCAAACAAGAAATGTATTTTTCTTTAAATAACAAGTATGAAAAGTTTGTGCGCAAGCAGCTCACATACACCCTAATATTTCTATATATATATATATATATATATGTGTGTGTGTGTGTGTATTACCATATTCAAATATTGGAATTTTTAATAATTTAGATTGAGATCGTTATTTGTATTTTAAGTCTACGGATAAAATTAACAAAATAAATTATAAAATTATTCTGTATAAATTATTATTGGGTTCTGTAAAAGCTCTCAGAGAATTTTAGATACCAAAAAAGAATTGAGAGAAAGTAAAAATGTTATCCAATCATACTCCACGCATTTTATTTCGTTTTTTAAGATTGAATTCTATTTAAATAACAGATTCATTGAAATAAACAACATTTATATATTTGTACCATCACTCGAGGTAAGCCAATGAACAAAATATGTTCCAAAGTTTTTTATTTTTCTTTCACTCTGTACGTTCCATACTTTAAACTGTCTAAGTAATTAAAATTTTGGCAACTGCCTCCGCTATTTTCTTCCACTTACTTATCATCAATCGATATTCTTATGCAAATACATATTTTATTTAAACATATTAAATGCGTAATCCATCCGAAACCTACGGCAAAATTTTAATCGAGACCAACAGATAAAACTGTAGCTAAAATCAAACATTCAATATATTCAAATCTCAATGTAAATAACATTAATCATCTCCTTTTCTTTAAAACGAGAATAAAAATGCTTTGGATTAGCTAATGCCAACCTAACAGCATAACAGTCTTAAACAACAACAATATATATATTATATATTGTATATTATAACAATAACAATAAATAATAACAATAACGATTTATAATAACAATAACAATATATAATAACAATAACGATATATAATAACAATAACAATGTGGACTATAGCTACCCTTGTGCAAAAACTTGATACTTTCAATTTTAAACTTCAATATTTAAATTAACAACAGGACAGTAGCTATTATTATATAATTGTTGTTTTTTTTATTTCATCATTTCATCTGCACTTTTAGCAATTATTTTATAAAAACTAAAGCATTATGAAATATCGTGTAATAAAGCATTATTAATTACAGAGGAATAATAAACTGACTTAAATAAACTTGTCAATGTTATACTAAATATTTCTTGATATTTAATCATAATCATCCGTTTAAGTACTTAGATCAATATTTCATGTTTCTTGACAGAGGTCTCTGAATTGCAAACTGTATTTATTAAAATTAATATGAGAGAAAAGACTTCTTTTACTGACCACAATCCAACAAACTAAAAGAGCTTTCATTATAAAAATAATGTTGAGAAAATTATAGACCATTTTGAAAACATAGACCATTTAGGAAAATGTAACTCTAGTTAGGATTTTAGATTAATTGGAATTTAATATTGTAAATATACGTGACATTTGGAAGCAATGCCTGCCTGATTATAGTGATTACCGTGCATTTTTAAATAATGATTCCTTAGTCCGCGGTTTTAAGGTCACTTGCTATACAAACACTAATACATCAGCCTTACCGGCTATTTTGAAAAATCCTCTACTTACGATAAAATTTCCCTCACTTAATCAATCTTTGTCCTATTTCATTCCACCCACCCCCACCCCCGTCCTCTCTCACTCTCTATCTCAATATATATACGTTTGCGGGTGTGCGGTTTGTGTGTGTGTGTGTGTGTGCGCGCGTGTTCCTTCCTTAACCCCACTTTCCTGCTTTCAAACTCTATTTTTTTTATACTTGCGCTGCTCTGCTACCGGATTAGTCAGAGTAACTTGGTTATATATAAAGAATCTTTATATAAAAAATTAGATTCCCTTAATTTACAGTTTTATCGTGTAATATTTCTTTATAAATTCATGTTTCTTTTATTAAAAAATTTATCTCGTACCAATATCGTTGCGACGTAGTTAATTGACAGAGTAAGATTTTTACTTTACAATTTCATTATGTTTAGAAGGACGCTGTAAAGATCATGAAAGTCGATTCATGTTCGACTTACTCGAGAGTGTATTAGTTTAGGTGTATCGTTAGACATTCTTGGTGGCAAATTATTATGCGATTGAAATCGATGCCGGAAGATAAAAGTCTTTTAACGGGGCGGATATTTTCCATTTGTGAAACAATGCTAAAACTACCTCAATATGCGTAAATTGTGAGGTTTTCGAGAACAGGGCCTGTTTATAAATATATCTGTATCAATCAATTTCCAATTGTGTCCGGACATCGGTTTCCTGTATTCGCCGCTATAATTTAAAAATATACAGACATATTGATCCCCCGGTTTCGACAACACGTACACAGTTTGCGGTACAGCGATGCTGGGATTGAGGGAGAGAGAGAGAGAGCACGCGCGCGCGCGTGCGTGTGTGTACATGCACACATGCAAACAAGGGTGGAATACCCGTTGGTGGCTTGAATGCGCACGTGTTCTAAATTTTAACGAAAAAAATGTGTGCACACGCGTTCTTCTTCGCTGCTCGATTTTCCCCGCCAGTTTGCACAACTTGTGCATATTTTTCCAACCGATGATGATGGTTTAATGATTGGGTACATTTTTAGCGACGGGGAGTTGAAAGTTTTATTGGTCACTTGCGGATTTAGGACATTAAATTTTAATCTCACCTAGAGTTTCATTATAAATAAGCTTCAGTTATTATTTCTCCAAGATTGTTAATGATCTACCTGATCTTATAAGCAATCACCTTTACCGATTACATATCCTCTGTAATACCATATTGACATATATATATGTTTTATATTTAGCTGATTTCGAGAATTCAGATTATAACGAACTTTAAATGGCTAAAAACGCGTAGGGAAAAAGTTCATGCAATGCTTTATGCTTAAACGTAAAATCCACTTGTTGTCTCTAAATAGCTGTAATGTTAATTATTTTCCCCAACTTTCCTTTCCTCTCTTATTTCAAGTAAATTATTTGTACGCTAATTTTCATTCTGCCTTTGGCCCTGATATTTTAACTCATATAAATATAATTTCTACGTGTTATATATATATATTTGTGAAATAAAATGAGAATTTATAGAACGATCTCTCTGCACTCCTGCTTTTAATAACTTATTTTACGACAATTGTCCTTAAATTTTACGCCATGCATGTAACGAATGTAGATAATGATCTGGACTTTGAAAAATTTAAATTTAAAAAATCTTGCAAATCACGGTGACAATAATGAAACTGTTATTGCTGACATTTCTTTCGAGTTAAACTACCTGTCACCTAATGCGTAACGCCCACCAATTTTTATGAATCACATAAAGTCGACTCCCTGCATGTCCACGCACAAACAGAATTGAATCCTTAATTCCAATTATTTCAGACACTCCCTCCAATTATTTCGTCTTCCCTTCCATATCAACATTTTAACATTATGCAGTGGCGCATGTGACGCGAAAGCAAATAGCTTCAGCCAGCTCAAATAAATCTAGTATCGCTGAGTATCGCTGGCCAGGCTTTTTAACGGCTGCAGTTGTCTCACTCATTTACCACTCGTCTCCTCACTTTCATGCTTTCCACCTCATTATTTTCGTGGCCATAGGGAATGGACCAAGTCAAATTTACAAATGAACAAAGTAGCGATTAACAGCATGGAAAACGTTGTCTCGGCCATCAAACATTTTAATTATGCCCCACGCATCCACTTGGATATTGAATCAATTTTTATTTCCCGCGAGCTTTGTTTATTTATAATATATATATTCCCTTCTTAATGGATAAATATTTTTTTGATTCGCTACTTCTTATTCCTAGCTACGCGAATTATACGCGAATTGTACAAATTTATAATATATATTCCCTTCTTAATGGATAAATATTTTTTTGATTCGCTACTTCTTATTCCCAGCTACACGAATTATACGC
>JAPYYT010004061.1:0-10865 GCA_030522565.1 Ceratosolen corneri | reverse complement strand
TATATATATATATATATATATATATATATATTGCAGTATAACTGATTATACGAGTATTTAAGACTAAAAGTGTAGTAACAATCTCTGCGTGTACGTAAATAATGAAATAATAAGGAATGCTTATTAATTATCCGCAAAATAGATACATAAACATTATTCCTTAGTGATAAGATAAGATTTTAATACAAATGTGAACACACAATGATCGTGTAGATAAATAAAAGTTATTATAATAATTATAAATACAAACGCGAGTGTAATATATATATATATGTATTAAAACATAATATTTATAATTTAATATTCTTTTAAGTATCGCGCTTAATCACTACCGTAGCATTCGAATAATTTTCTTTGAGAATGTTTAATATCGCGATAAACATTTTTTTCATTTTAATTTAAGTAATTCAATCTTTCTGCATTCGCAATCCATATACCTTTGATGGAAATACATAAATTATATCGGACATATTAAAGGCGAATTTTTTCACATTATCCTCGAGATTAATGTCCCAGCATAGGTATGTCACACTTATATAAGTCTTAAGAATTCAACATATTTCGTTCCTTCTCCAATCAGCCAAACATAGTAGTTATTAGGCTCCCAAGGAAGATAAGGACGAAGCGCCAGCTTCATTATAAAACATAAGATTCTAAAGTTTATTTCAGGAGGCGGGTGGTGGGAGGGGGGATCCAAGAAAATGGGATACGGGTAGGAAGCTGAATTTAAGAAGAATCTTTGCGTCATAAAACGTACAATGTTAGACTTTAATGCATTTCTAAGATCATGCAGATAGTTGAATATGGATTAGGCGCTCGTCGCGTTGCGCGCTTTACACACACTTAAACCTGATTTAGTTCACATTTTATAAATATTATCGTTGGGAGCACGCTTATTAAAAGACTTTTTAAAAGAAAGTTTAATAGGTTTCGACAAGTTCTTGACGATTAATGAGGAACAAGCGAGGAACGTATAATTCAAAATGTCGTATTAAGCGCAAGTAAATATACTTTGGCGCAAAAAGTTTACAAGCACAGGCCCTCGCACTTTAATTGCGCGTGGCTGCAATTAATATTGCGAACGGAGCTTTGCGCCGGATTAGATAGCCTTTTTTCCATTTAAACGATCGACAAAGAAAGTAAGGAAAGAGCGAGAATTAAGGGACAATGAATGCCTCGACAATTTTACCTCCTCGAACCCATAGTCATCGACTTTTAGGAATAATCGCTCCTCCGACATATTGAATCGACGAAAGCCTAGCCAAAGTGGCGGGAGAGTCGACGAACGAGAAAAGCACAATTTTACTATTAAAAATATAAGATTGGAGGGGAGTGCGGGGCCCGGGCTCTGGGACTTGGGGCCCGATAAAATCCGGGAGACGCAGGTACTTCCAATTACAGGAGGCGCAATAAGGAAACCGCCTCCCGAAAATTGGGGTTAAGGACGAGGCCCCGAAAGGACGGCCGTAGCAGTCGGCCGTCGCGACGTTGAACTTTCCCGTACTTTCGCCGCGGTTAGGCGGGGGCGGGGCGGGAGGAGGAGGAGGAGGCGCGCAGAGGCCGCCGAGTGAGGGACGAGGCTCTCAAGTGACGAAAATAATGTCTCTAGAGATCGGCTCCATTTTCGCATTTTAAGTCCCCTCTATCCTCTTAAGTCCCATCTATCTTTATCGATCGAATGGTCGATTTTGCAGGGGCAAAGAGCGCGACGCGGTGTTGGACAAGCGAGTCCTCGTTGCACGGATATGGAAATGTGAAAATAGGCGGCCGAGTGGAAATAGCGAGGGAGCGAGAGGGCCAAGGATGGGGATGAATGGAGTCAGTGTTAAAAATACGGTTTCTTTCTCCGGTATTTTTCAAAATACTGCGCTGATGTTGTTCGAGGATATTTTATAAAAGCAACTTGGGTTACTTATTGTGAAAAAGCAAAAGGTTTGATGGTGGTGGGGGGGGGCGGACTGGATAAAATAACGATTTGTTGAAGGCTTTGAGCGTATTTAATTAAGGAAAAGTATACTTTAGCGTTAATAAATAGCATTTGTGGCACATTTATATATTTTCATATTATATTCGTACGAGCATAAATCTTGCCTATACAGACATTCTTGTAATTTATGAGTCAAATAATCAAAGGAGAGGAGCGTTTTAAAAATCGAACTTACAATGAAACTGTAAAGCCGAACGACAAATCATAAGCTTTATTTGAATAAATTATACACTTACGGCCCAGGCTAATTTAATAAGAAATCGCGATAAACATTTTCGCCATTTTCGTAATACTCAGCTGATAAAAATAGTCGGGACTTTAATTTAATATGTATTAAGCTCGTCGCTTTTTCCATCGAATTGAGTCCAAAATACCGTACGAAAGAGCGAAATGAATTTTCGGCCTCGTAACGCTTATCTACGTCTCAAAACTTCCTTCTTTTCCACTCGATTGATGCTGCCGGTCAACGAATTTCAATTGTTCACACCTAAGATGAAAATGCCTGACTAATTTTCGGCTTACTGAATGCTCAGGGGATTATTTCTTTACAAGTAATTAGCAAGAATACAATACTGCAAGCATAAATAACAATCGTATCGCTATAAAACTTTTTACTTACTTTTGTCACTTTATTTGAGATGCAATTGAGTTTGTCGCGTTAAAAATGTATAATTATTCAGAGTTCAATGAGAACAATTTACATTCCCTTTACATTCGTTAGCATTATTTTTCTTTTATTTCAATATTTTCCCAACTATACGTACGTTTATTTGCCTTTCAAAGAAAAAAAAAAAAAAAAAAACACTCCTACCCCAATGAACTTTAGATGCGAACAAATTAACCGAGACAAATGAAAAATTTATACCCAGCAGATTTCCTAGTGCTTTCAAAAGAATTTAATTTGAGATTAAACCAAGTTTTATTAAAGTACGAGTAAAGATCGCTTTCTCGCAATGGATGCTTTTCAAGTTGCGAATAAACTTTATGTATCTCTATCAGCGATAACAAAAGTTAGAGACTTGGATCAAGCAATTCTCGGTTCAATGATCCTCAATTCCCCGCCATTCCGACAAAAATGTCAAATAACATTAAAATTCAATGTCAAATAACATTAAAAAATCCTGCCAATTATACACAACATATCCAAATTATTACATCAACTTGAAAACGTACGAAATATTCACCTCCAGTGCCGAATCTCTTGGGTGGAAAATTAAATAAATAACAAAGCACCCCTCACCTCCTCGACAACTACATGCGCAATGAAGTAATAATACCTCGCTTACTCAAATTATGAAAAATGCACTACACAACCCTCCGAAATTCGTCGGGACATTTATTATTTTACAGATGGCCAGAATCCCATCACACTCATACATTGGCAAATATTGCAGAAAACTCGCTGCTGTATTATGCCTGCGCATTCACTTGCGCGCGCGCAACCTATTGACAAAACCTGAAATACACGGGCATAAAGCCCGCACTCCTTGGCATTCAAATATTTACGCTATTAAATCCTCGAGCGTGTATTTGTCCTGGCAACTGTAGCCCACTCTATTTGCCTTCTGGCGGTTCGTTTCGTTTCAAGTCTCCGAAGCCGCGATCCCGACATCCATGCCACCCATACAGACCTAAATTCATCAACACTTCCTCCTCCTTCCACGACTACTTATCGCCGACATTGTTGGCAGATGCACCGTGCACTCGAGTCCACTTCCGTTACTCCTTTTCACAGGCTTTCGCAAAGTGTCCAATGGACGCATCCCCCCAAGTGATTTCAGTACGCCTGTGTACTTTGATCTCCGTCTACTGCAAAACTCGACATAATAATGTTAACGCGCTGACTTTATTGCTGTTTCATCACTCGTATCACTTTTATCAAATACGTGAAATGCCAGTCATCTAATGTGACAATTAAGCCGAGTAGTTGATTTTCATTTCCAAATTGTCCGCTCAGCACCGGTGTGAATCATTGCTCCTCAGTCGGTATTGATCAGCCAATTCGATAATTCCTCCTCGCCCGGGGTCTTATCCACTCTTCACCGCCACCACGGGAAATGCTGGCACGTAAGAGACACTTAATTTCGAGAAAAATGCAGCGTACAAAGTAAGGCTTATGCGCCAGAGCATACGCCAACGACGCGGCTTTAATAAAAGGAAAGCGAACAGAGCAATAAAATTTTTCAAATTTCTCTGGCCACTTGCCGCGGCGAGCGACTGCTCCAAGTAACAGTACCCAGAGATGTGTACACGCACTTTCGGAAATGGAAGGGAAAAAAAATAGACCACCTTGGAGTGAGCGCACCGAGTGCCCGGAACACATTTCCGAGGCATATACCCGAGCATACATTTCGATACTCTCAAATAAGCCGGGAAAATCAATTTGCATCAAATTAATATTTCGATGATTAATGCCCCCGCGCGCTTTATAGATACGTAATTCACCTTAATCCCATCTCCCCGTCGCCCGATTAAAATAACACCGAGTTTGAGGACGCTGGAACCAGTTGAAAATATCGGCTCGTGAAAGTGCATACGCGCGTGCATCGTGTAACTCTGCGTCATTCCCCACTTGTGACTGACTCTTTCGGCCGTGTTGGGAAGTAGACTTGCGCGTGGAGGAGGGGCGAGGCTTCGACAATTCTTGGGGCCTCGAAAAGTGCCTCGCGAGAAAACGGGCCCTAAGAGGTATCTACGCGTCAAGGTTGCTGCCACGCTCGCTCCCTCGATCTCCCTCGCTCGCTCGCTCGAGCGAGCCAGCCAACCGACAACAATGCGTTCGCCCATTAATCCAATCGTTCTATTGCCCCGGCCAATAATGCATTATGCTCGAGATGAGAAATCCGTATTCAAATAATGCGAACAAAGGCCAAACGAAGAGGTGGATAGATCCATTTTCACATGGGAAACCTTTGAAATAACCGCGCTTCCACCGCTCCTCAACCCAATAACCTCGTTGACCCAAAACTTTAATTGCAACACGCACACGCGTACTCGAGGACAATGGTGCCGAGGATACATAGGCCCGTCGACTTTTCCGCGCCTCGAGAAAACTGCCTTTGCCTCACGCTCAAACCATTCATTAACCGCGCGCACTAGTAGTAGACCCGCAACTACCTCATCAGCCTCCAACAAAAATATAACTTTTTACACTGACGCGACGCCCTTGAACCGACGACTCGCGACTCCCTCCCCCCCCCCTCGGCTTGGAGTGCGCCCAAGTGCCGGTGACGGAGACATTCCAAGCGACGAGGGAAACACAAGAAGGACGAGGACGGCCGAGGAAGAATGCGAGAGAGAGAGAGCCGAGTGCCGCAGCTAACAGTCCGAAAAGCGATTCCCTCCTATTAATTACAGGCCCTATCAGCGGACTCGCTGCGAACTCCTAGGCGAGAATACATGCTCGCCCTCACTCTCGCCCATACATCAGCCGCAACTAATCTGAAACGGGTTTACGGGCGCGCGACGAGCGTCAACGAGCGTAAAACGCCCAGAAGCTGGGAAGCTACCACCGCGTGATTGATAGGACGAGGAATGCCCGACGCATTGGGGATAGAGCGAGGCTACACCTGCCTCTTCTCCACCTCCCTCTCGCCTTATATTTGCCTCGAGGTGGATTCGGTTGCCCCATTGTGGCTTTCCGGTGTCCGGGCGTAGCTTGGCACGCGGCTGCGCTCTCTTGCCGGCTCATTGATTCGCGTCTTTTTTGGAGAATGGAGTGGTGATTGAATCTGCGTCGAGTTTGTTTATGGATCGTGTGATTTGTGCTTTCGCGGGGCTGGGAACGACGGTTGACGTCACTTCTTCGGTGAGTGGAAGGAGAGGTGGGAGCGCAGGGCGCATGAAAAGTTTCGGGCGGCGACCTTTTGCCCGGAGATTATCTATTGAGTATGTTTTCGGACTTAATAGGCGTGCAATAATTGTTATTAAAAGATGCTCGAGGATTTTCACGGAGTAGGCGGCCGTGAAATGAGGCTTTATCAAGAGCATTGTGATTTGATGTTAGGGAAATAAAAAGTGCAAAGGTGGGAGGGGGGGGGGAATTCCTTTATAAAGCGTCGAATTGATGTAAAGGTTGACTCGTCTGGGCAGGAGCGCATAAACTTGGTAAAAGAGGAGAAGAAAATGAAGAAGAGAGACGGGAAAGCTGGCGAGTTCAGAGAGCGAGGGGCCGTTAAAATGGAAAGGGGCGAAATAAAATAATAGAGTAACGCTTTTTATTGCGTCATAGTTTTGATTACAAGTCGACTGTTAGAGTCGTAAAATAAGATCGGCCACCCCCCCCCACCCACTCCCTCGGTGCTTGGCTAGGTCTTTGTCTCTTTCGCTCTACGTGCGATGTGAGGGACCGCTCGAGAAAATGAAAGCATAGTAAAAGGCGAAGAAAGAGAAGGAGTGAGTGAGTGAGTGAGATGGCCGCGCTCGAGTTCACCGAAGGTCCGCTTTCTTATTCAAATCTCGAGGAAATGATGAATTATAAACGGCAGGCAGGGTCGAATGGACGTAGACGACAACGCGGACGACGAGGAGGAGGAGGAGGAGAAGGAGGAGGAGGAGGAGAGGAAGAAGAACAAATTGCGTAGATCTCGTAATCAGCTCTTTCGGAGTTTTTTTTAATATGCGTAGCTCTTACTCGCGCCATCTTTCTTTTGCCCTCTTTTGTGATATTAGACGGATTTTCAATTCTAATTCAGCGAAGCTCCGGTAATCCCGAGCATTAATCATTTGAATTTTAAATCGTGAAATATGTACGTGTGCGCATATCTACGTCTTTTCGGTATTTCTTCATCCGATGAATAATGATTTTATCTTCGTCTGGAATTGTGATAAGAATTCCTTATAATAAGTAATTATGATTGTTTGATGGATTTGTAATGAGCTTCTTTTTCACGAAAGCAAACTTCCTTCGAATAGTTTTCAAAATTTGCTATATCATTAACCGGCACAGTGAATGAGAAAAGCAACATTTCAATTATTATTCTTAATTTATATATATATATGGCTCTATGAGAAATAAATATTGTAACATTAAATTAAACTGCTAAATCATTATAATACACAATATGCATATGAAATATTCAACATTCACCTCGATAATTGACACTGAAAATATTGAAAGCGTCGATTGCTTTATAATGAATATATTACTTATTCATTGAATTTAAATTATAAATCTGTATTGCCAAGTGTTATGTTAAAGGAATAACTAAAATCAAGTTGATGTACAACTAAAATGTAACGAAGAAATATTCATTTACCTGCATTATTTAACTGACAAAAATTCCCATACATAATAAGTATATGTACACGTGTATTGCGAAAATTACACAATCATTCGCAAGCTAATTTGCAGTTAGTTATTGTAATTCCAAACTTTAACGTCCAAATTCTTTTTGCTTTGAAGCGAAGGCCAATCAGCACTGACAACATATTACTAGAGAACATTTTTCAAGGATTACGTCGAAAAAGATTATACTTTCTTTGGATAAATTTACAACCGATTGCACTAACGCGTCACTTACTGTGAGAACATTCTGAAAACAAAAGCCCTCGCATTAATGTTAAAAACAAGTACATAGATTGGAAGGAACTGGAGGCTTAAATTACCATTTGCACGAAGGACATTTATATACTTAGCTCTTGGATAGAGAGAAAATTCTTTCATTCTATCTCATCAAATACGTCAAATACGCCGACTATCTCTTTGTTCACTTTATAATTACCCACAAAATGCACTAGTAACTGTCACTTCCCGTCTCACTGATGACAATACTTACACTCTCAAGCGCCTCAACTGCTACTTTCCAAAGCCCCTTCCTATAAAACACATCAACGCTCAGCAAACTCGCACTCCTGCTCCCCCCCCCCCAACCTATCACACATTATTACACTAAACAAAAATATTACCAATCATTAGCATACTGCACAAGAGGCCCCATACATATACATCAGCCGAGCTAACCTAATTTTTGCTTTCTTTTGGGCTGCAGAGCCGAAGGCTCCGTCCGCACGTCATTTCACACAACTCCACATTAAGGTCCCTGTAAGGCTTATGTAAGTTACACGTTGTTATTCAAGACAGCTCCCTCCGGTATTCTAGCTTCACCTCGCCATACCGCGTTCAACTCAACCCAAAGGTTCAAAAGCGAGGGAGGGTTGTTGCATGTATATTTGTGTAAGACGCGCCATGTAACTGAATAGGGCTGTTGGATTTCGAAAAGTGACACGAGCTCCAATGACAATATTAGGCGAACACTAGTTTTTATAAGGATTCCTAGTGCGGCCAATGGCTTTATTACTTCCAGGCAAACGAAAATATGTGCTCCAGACGATGCTTGAGCAATTGAATAAAAATTGCTTCAACGTATCCGTCATAGGCTCAAGCACTTTGATTTATTCTTTAAGCCTGAGATGAATCAACGGATGGTCAATTTTTATTTTCAACCTATGCGCACGCCACTAAATACGAATGAAGCTTAAATATTAATGAAAAGTTGTCGTTAATATAATGATATATTTAATTAATCAAGTAGTTTTGTGGAAGCTTTTTAAAATCCCCGGCTACCCCGATTAAATAAAAATATCGATGCATAGAAAATTGATATTAAAAATTAAAATTTCAAAAAATGCCCAACCAAACTATTAAATACCAGCAATTAATTCTATTTTTATCGGCAATTTCATCTCTCTCGTCCCTTTATCACCTCTTAACTCTCATTTTTAATTTCCACTTTCCCTTTCGCAAATTTCTTTCTTACGTATCTTTATGCCTCTCTTATATATATTTTTTTCTTCTCCTCTTTATTATTTCATCTCCTTTTTTTCACACTTTTCAAATTATTCACTCCTGCACTCATTATAGTTGAGATACTGACTGTGAAAACTCTAATGTTAAATTTCATAATATCCCAACTTCTTTTTTCATCCTACGCATCCTACTTACCAGCTCATTCTTTCATTTTCAAAACTATACTTTTCTACCTGGCTATATTAAAATACAAGAAATGAAAAAAAGTTTCCCTCTTCCAAATTACAGGCGAATAAGCGATCCAGTCTGATTAAGCACTTGCTCGAAAAATGGAAAAAAAAAACAGCAAGTAAGTATGCAAGAGACATAACGGAAGAAAGAGGGGTGAGGGGGAGAGAGAGAGAGATGTATAGTCAGCTTTCTTTACGGCTTCTTTATGTACATCTTTTCTTACGATGTAAGGGATAATGATGGGAATAATGCGGATGATATTTTTAAGAAATGGAGGCGGCTTATAATCTGAAAATTAAGGCTAGAACTTTTCTACGTATAATTAACCGTTAACGCTTATATGATGAATAAGGAGTATGGAAGTGATTTGAGATTTTTATAGCAGAACGTGTTTTCAAAAAGTGTCAAACAAGCAGTCAAGACTTTTAAACGTCAAAAAAAAATTAACGCTCTTCTAAATTACTCCTTTGGAGTTTGAAAGTGGCCATTTTCATTGAATTTTCATTGAATTTTTATAGAAGTGAGATTTTTCGTAATAACAATGATAAATGCAATTGTAAAGTTTCACTTACTCTTTCGAAATGACTCGAATACCGATTTTTTATGGATTGAATTTAGTTGAAACCATTTTAAAGATAAAACTTTTCTACCTAACGATATTTATTCTCGGTATAATTGTCTAGCATACTGTCAAATAAACACAAAATCCATAAACGATAAATTTTATGACCAAGTACAAAATAAATAATTATCGTATTAATATAAGTACTTTGCGTGCAATACTTTTTATTACTTTTTAATTGAAATTTGTATGTTAAAAGACAAAGAAAAAGAACAAAGTATTTGAAATAATCAAATATTTGTAAATTACAACGTTAAAATAATTGATTTTCTTCTTTTTTTCTTTTCTTTCTTTCTTGCACTATTGGGTTCTTATTGATTTAATCGCAAAGACTTCTAGATCGTTAAATAAAATCAAATATACTTTATATAAATATTTCAAAACTTGACAACTTATCAAGATGATCGGGCTCTTTACTTTTAGCTGTTCAAGCTCTTCTTCCGATAACAAGTTTTTCCTTTAATACCATCCAATGAATTAAATTGAATAAAATTAAAATTCTCCGACATCCTCGACATCCATAAAAAGTATTCTAAAAGTATGAGAAACTAAAATTTTTATAATGAAAATTGTTTATCCCATAGTAAACGAAATATAACATTACGTATTAAATTGATTGGCGAAAGCTTAAATTGTAGCAATTCACTGGATAATAAAAACAATTTTTCAAAGTAGCAAAAAATTTATGATATATCTTAAGAGAAATGTGGGTGATTCGTAAAAATACTTGTACAGCTGTGACTGCAAAAGTTCATCAGTTATAGGTACAATGGAACGAAGAAGGAGCAGTAGTTGTAACAATAAAACAACTAAAAGTAATAACATCACGCACATTGTAAACCCATACACACACGCGCACATATATATATATATATATTAACTATTGGTTATTTGTCCTTTAGGAAAAATATCATTCGAGAGCGATCGCGCAGACATAATTATTAGTGACGGTGAAATAATTTTCACAGTCCCACAACGGATGCAACAACCATAGAATCTGCCTTTTCCCTTTCAACCAGCCAATTACGAAATAAATCGCATCATTAAGAATGAGCGATCGGGCATTTTCGCTCAAATCTTGGAATTTTCCAAGGACAAGAAGCACGAGTTGGGAGGGGGAGAGAAGCCCGGGATATAATAATGGGAGAAGAGCAGGTTTTTACAGTGGGTGTTGAGGGCAAACGGATTGTCGGCAATTACACGACTCTACTAATGAAGCAACTGGTCCCGAGTGTTTCCCTGTCATGAGGTTATCCTCTCTTCCACCCCCCGCCCCC
>JAPYYT010004060.1:0-10865 GCA_030522565.1 Ceratosolen corneri | reverse complement strand
GCCATCTGGCAATCATAAATATAAAAACATTCTAAGCAAAATAGTAAAGAAACAATATTATTTGGGGGTCCTCCTTTTTCTATTCGGTTCTCGAACACACCTTCCTAATGCATAACGTAACGAATGCTATGTAAATATAAGGCGGTCGAGTAATATGAATTAGTTTCAATATCTATTATATTACGTCGTGACCAATTTGTGAAGGCTGAGAAAGATCTGAGGGTCTGTCGGAATCTTGAACACTGACACTCTGTATTATACAGGTATAGGGAATATCTTGTCATTACATCTTCTCATTATCGTGACGACTCGGGATTCTATCAAGATCCCGAACAATTATAGATTTCTGCATGTTCATACAAATGAAAAGATAATAATTATCAATACAATATAACTTATATTATATAAGATTATAATTATCAATCCAATATAACTTATATAATATAATATAAATATTTTTTTCAATCTACAGATAAAGAAAATATTAAATTGCTTATTATTTGAATTTTATATTTGAATAGATATTTTAAGTATATAATTCATTTTTTTATGTTTTGTTTAAATTTAAATTAAAATCAAATCATTCGGTAAATTTACACGCAAACACACATACACACACATGCACTAACGAAAACGCAAATATATATTATTGTTCGAGGTTTCGTTCATTATTGGAATTCTCTCAGTTAATATTTCTCTGTTTAGGAAGTGTGTCTGGTGCTAATGTATTATAATAGACAAAGTGGTGTAAATAGTGATCTTATTTACATATCATAGCCCGAATCAAGGACTCTTATATATATAGTTATAAGAGTTTTGTTTACTGTATTATTTACCTCTACTTCTTTTCTTCTCTAAACTCTCCTAATAATTTCTGATTTTACCCCTCCTTACGGAAAAATAACAACGACACCGAAAACATAAATACGACCGCAGGGACGATGCGGCAGTTAGTTCGGACCCTTAAAACTATCTAGTATACGTATCGACCCAAGACTGCAGTCCATATTCTGACCCCCTACTTTATAAGTAACAATTGATTGTTGTTACATTAAGTATTTCGTCCACTCAAGTTAGGTCCCCGTTAAGGATGTACCAGGTCTAGTACTCATGCACCAACAGAATCGTGTAAATATATCATTCTTTACTATTCATTATTCCCACGTATTTAAATACCTGTATTAATACAAGCCATCCGTTAACACTGCAACAGACGCCATTATACCAATAATAATCTCTTTAATCATTATGCCCCTGACCCATAATCTGCAGTCACCCCCTCCCCCTTTTTTCTACATGTAATCAGATACATACAAACAATTGATGCACCAGTAACTCCTCCCTTCATAACATCTAAACGGTAAGCAATTTACAACTGATTAACTCTGCCCCATATATTATATTAAATCATAAATTACATTCATAAATTACGGCTTGATACATTCCACCTTATCCTAACATTTGTTTTCAATATTTATTCAATAAACTACTTAAACGTATAAATAACTTCGAAGATTCGTTTTTTTAAAACCTATTTCCATCTCCGTTTTTCACTATCTGTCTCTGTCCATTCGCATTTTAGAGAGAGAATTTAGACCGATTAAATCCCGAACAATTTTATATATGCTTCTTTGTGAATGTGAATATATTAGTTAATGAATTATATTTTATATTATAAGTCCAGTAAAAGAAAAAAATTAAGGCAAATAATGTGAAACTTATTGTATGCTTTTTTAATGCCATATATAACTAGAAACATTGTTGTCGTACTGTATGATTTAATTTTATATTATGTTCTTCAGTCTCTATTCAAGTACTAAATAATGAATATTAATGATTTTTATTATTATTCTAGATTATAAACATTAGTAATATACAATTTGTAATACACACCTGTTTTTGTATAAAATCTTTGCAACGTATAAAAATGCAATAACATCATGGCGACCATGAGTACGATACTAACTTTTAATGAATGCATAATATCACATAAGTTGTTTTTTCTATATTAATTCGATTATACATGGTTACGTTGATTATTCTCCCTGAATCGAATGAAAACAGATAGATGATATGATCAATGAGATGCACGAATTCCGTATTAGTGGGCTAAAAAACATACGCAAAAAGTATACGCAGTTGAAATAGTCAAGTGTAATTAACTTCTCTCAATATGCAAATATACAGATAAAAGGTTCTATTATAATATATAAATATACATAATATTTATATTTAATCCAAATATATAGATGTTTTATTTAATATTTAAGGTAATGATTAACGAATTCTAGCAATAAGAGTATTTTATTATTTTTTTCTTCATTGTTTTTAATCTCTTTATTGCAGTAGTTTTTATTGTATATAATAAATAAACACAGTTTAGTATAACATATAATATATTATATGTACTATTAATTACATTTCAAAATAGAGAGACTATTTTTTTATAAAGGAATAAAGTGATAATCTTCCGATAACGTGCGCAATATATAAATATATAATTACGCAGATACATACGGATAGAAATTATATTATTTATCTACTATAGTTGACCAGCAATTAACCAGCAATCATACTTATTGTTAATCTGATATCGATTTATTTGTATCAGAATTTTTATTTATATATTTTTTGAGTTTCTAATATATAATTAAAACTTATTTTAAAAATTTAAAAAGTATAATTTAAAATAATTAATTAAAATATAAGTTTAAAAATAAGAAATAAATTATTTTAGAATTCTTGTTTTTGTATATAGAAGAAAAAATAATACGATGTGGTAATAGATATACGTTGTTTTTGCAAGTAATACATTTTTCCATTAAAAAAATGCTAAAAAGACATTTTAGAAGCGATTCAGCATCATGCGATAGGTAGATTAACTTCTGTTACTGTTCTGTTCTAAAATACAATACTTTTTATGTTTACTTTAAGATATAAATTAAAATTAAAAAAATAATTTATTATTTTAATAAATATTTTCAATTCTAGTAACACGTTATATTTTTAATGATATAATTATAAAACTTTTTAAACATTTTAATTACAATATAATATCACGTAACAAGTGAAATACTTAAAAATAAAAATATTTTTTCAAGAAATATAATTGTTCTAATATTGTATTTAAAATAACTGGAGACCACAATGTTTATATTACACATTTTATGAAAGCCAATAAGAGATAGAAACAGTGAATTCTGTTATTCGTTGTTACGATCATGGACTTACATAAAAAGCAATGATTTAAGTAATAATATAACTGCTAAATTGAATAAATAATTAATATAAACAAATATTTGGAAAATTGTATTGAATAAAAATTGACTATCCTAAATTCATTTATAAATTTTTAATTTAATACATCTATAATTATTGAACAGTAACTGTAGCTCTTAATTTTCATTTACGGATTAAAAGTATAGTTACATATTTGTTTAAAATTTAATATAGAAATGTAAGTAACTAAATATGGTTTAATGAATATATATATTTTCAAATTATTAATTTTCATAGGATTTTAGTTGAATATATAAAAAGTATATAAAGTATAATTTAAATTTATAGAATTCATGGTTCCCATATTTAATTTTTTTAAAAAATAAAGTTCCTTTATATTTTTTTTGATAAAAAATTTCATTTTTTAACTTTGAGTGATTGGTGAAAAAAATATAAATTCATAATGGTTTAGTTTGAAAGAAATTGTATCTAACCTAATAAATCAGAATATTTATAAAATAATATAATTTAAATCTAACCTGTACAAGTATTAATAATATTTAAAAATAAATTATATGAAAGCTATGATTGAAAAATTTTCCATTTCAATTTTGTAGTGATATTGTATAAAATGTTATTAAAATCATTTTCTTGTAAATTTAAAATATTTTAGAATATAAATGATACTTTATATTTAAATAATTTATTATTTTATTACCTACTTTTTAAAAAAATATTATTAAAAGGTTATTAAAAAAAATATATTAATTTCCTATGAATACAATTATTAAACACATTAAATATAATACTATGTTAAATTTTATAACATAAAAATTAATGAATGTTTTTTAATTTAATTGTATAAAATATAAGGTTTTAAATTATTCTTATAAATAAAAAATTATATGAAAAAAAATTCAATTCATTTTTTTAATTATCAAAATATCTACAACTTGTATATTAAAATTAATGTTTAATCAAATTATAACATAATATGTTTTAATTTAAATCTAAAATAGTGTTTTGTTCCAAATATAACAGTTTATCAATATTATTTTTACTATCATATTTTATATAAATAGTTAAATTTTATTTAATTTTGCTTAATTTTCTATACAATTATTTTACAAAAAAACATGTAGAGTTACAACTAATTACAATTTATTATATTTGATATTAAATTTTCAAAACGATAAAGTTTTATCCATATTTGTATAGCATGTTATCAATATATACTTTGGATTATATGTATTTAATATAATAGTTTTAGTATTATGATACTTATTATCTCAAATTATAAAAATGACATGGATACATATTTAATATAATAATAGTATATAATACAATTATTATCAGATTTTTTAATTAAACTATTATTAAGTAAAATAATAATTATATGTATTACATGACAACAAATTTGTTTGTATTATTTATATTTTTATTTAATTAATTATCAACAAGATTATTTGGTATCTAGTAATTTTTAATTTATAATAAAGTATTTAAATTTAAAATACTAAAACATTTTGTTTATCAAATAAATGTTTTAAAAAAATTAATATTTTAACAATTAAATAATATATTAAACCGTTATATAATTATTCTGTTAATTCACATTAAAATTGAAAATGATAAATTGATAAAGATTCTAAGTTAAATTTGATTTTATTGATTAATTAATTGTCATTAATCAAATACCAAATAATCTTGTTGATATATTATAAATATATCACTTTATATATAAAATTAGTGTACTATTATATGAGCTATAGCCAATGTACTTAATATTTAAATAAAGTTTTTTGTTAATTAGAAAAAAGTTTACGTAGATATTTGAATTCACTTCTGTTGTAGGCATATGTGAATTAAAAAAAGTTTGTATTCAGGAATTAACCAAACTGTGATTTTTCTTAAATGTAATGAAGAGATACAGATATTGAAACAAGAGGTGATGAACAAGAATGTTAGTAACTGAGCTGTTTTTGTTTTTTGATGACTGAAAGTGACAGAAAGTTTATTAAATAATAAATAAATGTTGAATAATTACAGAATATAAATTTGAATGTTGAATTTTTATAGATGGGCAGATATGTAGTGGTGCATTATATAAGTTGAAAATGAAATAGTAGAAAATATATTGTCTTGTTATTCAGTTGTAAACTGAATAGGATGGTGAATTTGACTTAAGAAAGTATAGGTATTGTTCAGGTCAGATGAATGAAGTTACTAAATTAGTGTTGGCTGTCAATGAATTAAACTCCATATAAATTACTGCAGGTGCTACCCAGTGGGTCAATTGACTTACATTTTTCACTGGATCTGCACTGATGGGAGTCGTAATTGTTACGAAGTATCTTATGGTTGTTAGCATTATCGAAGTCAAGACGACAAACAGATTATAAATAACCATTGTAACTTGACAATAAATAATGGATAATAAATAACTGATTATAATTAACTGATCACAAGGGTAGAATTAGCATGCTAAGTGTGCTGCCTATTCTTAAAAAGCAATATCTAAATCAAAATGAAATGCCTGGTATGAAATATTTCATCATTGGAGTATCGTTATTATTTAACTATTCCTCCAAATCTTAAAATTAGTAAATTAATTTATTATTTTATTTATTGGTTTTAGTTTATTTTTGTATTATATTTTCAACGAAAATATTCCATGGTTTTAAAACAAGTGCGTGTCAATAGAAGTGTCTGTGCATCAAGCTTGTAAAAAATAAGCATATGTGAATGATTCAATCTAAATCACTGTATTATATAGTGCGTACACTTTTCCTGTGTAAAGTCCTTGCATGTAAATAGAAGTGTGTGCATCAAGCTTGTAAAAAGTAAGTATATGTAAATGATGCAATTTAAATCACTGTATTCTATAGTGCATACACTTGTCTTTTGTAAAGTTCTTTTATTATTCATAGTTTCTATTTTTGTATGTAGTGCACTGACTTATACACCTCTCTATATATATTACTGAAAAAATTCAAGATCTAGCACATTATCATAAGAGTAGAGAAAATTGTCAGGATGCTTGAAAAAATATACTTCGAGTTTGAAAATAAAAGTAAGATTATACCACTTTTCTATAATATTTATTGTATTTAGGTATAAGCGTGCTTTAATATATAAAATTTGTAATTAAATATAAATATTTGTGTTTAAATGTAGGTCATGTATAAATATATTTTTCTAAAATAGACAAGACAGATTTTGACAAAAATTATCGAAGGTCTAACCATTTTATAGTGTATTAAATGCAGTATTCCCTTTTTTTATTTACTTTATGTTATTCTCTATTACATACGAATAGCAAGTTTAAATTAATTTAGGAATATTGGTCAAACATTATTCTATGGATTGAATAAGCATTCTTAAATTTTCTTGGTATTTTCCTATTATATTTTCAAGCTAAATTCTATCTGTATTTATAAGGAAATAAAGTACAATTATACGAAAATTGTATTTAGATATTTGTTCGGGAGCGAACCCGAGTGTGAATTCTCCCCACTAATGTGTGAGGGAGAACCAGATAGTGGAAGGGTTGAGATAGCAGGGTAAAAGAATCGTAGACCAAAGGGGCATATATATATTGCCGGTAAAAAGCTGAATTTTATTGAACTAATAGTAAAAGGAAAAAAGGCGCAATTCTTAATACGGTTACTTACGCTAATGTCTTTATAATGATTTGTACGAGCCGCACCTGCACGACACGCGAAGCGTGGATACGTTTATACACTTCGACTTTGCCGCACTTACACGTTACGCGAGGTGTGATTGTTTATAAACGGAATTTACGTTCTTCTATTTGCAGCGTTTATTGTACATGATTTTCCCGCACTTCCGCACTGATCACGCATTGATTTAATTCCGTGTTATTGGCGTGAGTTAACAAAATTAATTTATTGTCCGAAACAAAAGGGTGGCGACGGCTCCGTAATTCTTGTTAATTACGCATAGACGAATCGCCACGTGATCTTACAGGTCGCTCGGCTTACTGGCTGAGGATGGCGGCGACGGGCCCCGCAATACATGTGATTTGCGCATAGACGAGCCTACTGCGTTATTTTATAGTTCGTTCGGTTTACTGGTCGAAGATGGCGACGACGCGGCCCGTAGTACATGTATTACGCATAGACGTGAAGCCGCGGTGCTACTTGCCTCTTATTGCGCTGTTCCAGCTGCGCTCCACCTGGGAGCTCCGTCCAGGATGGGAAGGAATCAACCGCGGACTTTATAAAGTAGCGTGCTCAGCGTTTGGGAGAAGCTTCTTTAACTGTTCTTCGTAAGACCACTGGTTGCACTGGAGACCCTTCCGAGATGGCTCGGAAGACGTAGAGCGATTGGAGTAACTTCTCGCCTCGGGGTGCTTGCGGTCTTATTGTATAGCCGCAGGGCTAGCTAGGTCGCCGAGGATGCGTGGTGGGGGGTTAACTAATGTCCCTACGTTGGTGAGATACATGAACAAAGAATGTTGCCTCCTTAGGCAAGGGGTAAGAGGTGAAGACCGAGACGATGGAGAGAGGGGGCTGTGTTGCGCAGCATTTTGCAGTTCATAAGCTGTACGCGCTTTGGCTGGAAACACTGGAATTGTAAACAAAGTATGGCAATCACGAAACATGAGACGTTCCAACAGAATAATTTAAAAATAATATTCGTAAGATGATAAACGAATATTGTAGCAAAAGTCACATTCAAAACTAAATAGGTATTATTTAGTGACTACTCGAGATTCTGTCGGAATCGCGAACAATATTAAAGGATCTTAAGTTAGAGCATTTATCTACAATAGTATTTTTTAGCAGTTTGTAGTATTTTAAGTGCTGTATAAAAAAGTTTGATATCAAGCAAACTTCTTGTACGTATGTGTTCGGAAATTAATCCGAGTGTGAACTCTCCCCGTGGCGGTATGTTGAAGGAGAGCGGTAGCAGAGGTGGTAAAAAACTGAGCCAGTGATGTTTTGAATATAACTCTAAATTTCCTTTATTGAAAATATTAATGGAAAATATATAACTATGCATTATCTTTATTGTAAATATTAATAGAAAATATATATCTGAATATTGATTGCCTTGTAGATAATAATGAGTAAAATATGATTGATAGAAAATATAATATTGTCGTTTGTTAAGAGTGGAATGCTTCCATGCAATATTGATGATAAGTTGTAAATTGATCACGGTGTTGCTTGGAAACTAATGGTTTTGAGTTTTAAAGTCAAAATTAACGTTAAATAGAGTTATTCATGACGAAATATTTGCTATATCTGTAAATTGCAGAGTGCTAGCATAAGTAAATAATATAGTGATACTTGCCGTCGATTTAGAACGTACGCAGAGTGTTGAATGGTAAGTCGGTAATCAATTGTGAGATGACTGCTACCCTGTAATATACCACGAAGCTGATGGCTGTATTATGTTGATCCAGGAAGACGAGTGTTGCATGATTCTCAGTTGTAAATTGAACGCCTTGAATCTTGTAGATTGGCTTTTCGAACCCAGGAACTGTGGTCCGTTGAATCGGTGCCGGAATAACTTATAGTTTAAGTTCTGATACGTGTAGTTACGGTGTGAGAGACACGCGGTAAAAAAAATATATTTCAAATTACTGGTATATTTTAAAGGAGAATTTTGCTAGTTTTATGTTTTAATATACGAGATGGTCACTGACCATTTGGAAAAATTCGAAGTGCAGTACGAGGAAAGATCGTAAAAGGTCAATAGAAAATCAAATAAAATAAGATTCTTGGATTTCTTGTCATAGTCGTAGGTTTTTGAAAAACCATAATCGATCATAAACTTACGAGATTTTGTCAGGAATTTTCAGAAAATGGTGTATTATTGAGAAACGATCGACATTCTAATGGAATTATCTAGGAATTTAATCAGACTGGTGTTTATAGTTTTGATAGTATAGAATGAGGATATAATAGGATTGGTGAGCAGGATTAATTAAATTGTCAAACATACGTATGTTGTATCGAAATCTTGAATTAACTATTTTCTAATAAAATATAAACAATGTATTATAATTATTATGCATTAATTCTGTGTATAATATAGTAATCGTATAATGATCATAAATAGTGATGATAATCGCCTTGACGCTTTGACGGAGAATCAATTGTAAGTTGAAAACAAGTTTGATGACAAGTAACAATTCCCGAATTTATCCAGGTGGCTTCGAGACTTAACAGCATGAATATTTTCTTTACTTATTTCTTTCTAGCGCGGCTATATGGCATATAAACACTTCACTCGAATATTTTTATCGACTTTTCTGGCAATAAACTTTTGACTTCGAACCTACAATACTCTTTTGTTCTATACTTGTAACGTACTTTTATAATGGTAAACAATTGGTGGTAAAAATACACGGCGACATTCTGACTGTTGATTTTTTACACGCAATCTCCAATAGATAGCGTTATTATTTTTGGATTATCTAGATATCCTGATGGCGGCGCTTTTTTATTATATATATTTTTACATGAACATTTTTTACAATAAATATTTTATAGTTACACCTCCATTTAAATACAATATTAATGCAACTTTATTAACATCAATATTATTATTATATTATTTATTTATTATTTTGTATAATATTATTTTGTAAAAATGAAAACAATATATAAATATGGGATTTCATTACATACTTTTTAAATGTTTTATATGATATTTAGTTTAGGGTATAAATTGGTTTAAATATTTTATAAATTTGTACTTAAATTTTACTATTTATATATCTATTTGTATATTATAAATATATTTTTTCAGAAATTCATTCATGTTGGACGGATGGTATTGTCGATCTATTATAAATCATAGTGTTATTATCGATGATGATAATAGTCATGAAAAAGTCATGTCTAATTATAAATCTCGATACCGAAATTTGAAACAAAATTTTAAATATTTAATATATGTAAGTTACTAAGTTTTTCAAGTGGTTTCTTTGAATTTAATTTATATAATAAATAAAATTATTCATTAAATTTTTTAATATATTGATTTAAAGGCTACGTAGTTTTATGTAGAAATGGGTTAAAATTAGATATAAATAAATATACATTAACTAATAATATTAATATTTATACCAAGTTAATTTTGGTCAAGTTTTTGTTACATGGTGTTCGGGAAATAACCAGAGTGTGAATTCTCTAGATAATGAGTGGTATATACAGATTGCGGAAGGGGAGAAGGATACCTGGATGCAAATAAATGTATGCGCGATGAAAAAAACTTTTATGAATTTGTTCGGGATTTTGATAGAATCCCGAGTCATCACGATATAATTCCATTTTTATTTTGTATGTTATTTCCGCTACAATGTCTGTTTATTATATTATGTATATTATTTGTGATTATTATGTTTAAATATCTCGTATTTCATGATTGCCATGTTTTTTACGCCAATGTCACTCTTGCAATGTACATTATTGTTTGCGTTTGAATTTGTATTGATACGACCCCCCCCCCCCTTAGTAGCCCCCGGAATCATCGTATGTCTTTCGTGCGCGCAAATTGTATTTCGCGATCACAGCTTCGACAGCCAAGCGCAGCAAGCAGATGAGCTGTAGCGCGCAACGTCTTGGTGCAGGGCGCATGCACATTCGCAGCGCAGCCCCTTCCCCACC
>JAPYYT010004059.1:0-10866 GCA_030522565.1 Ceratosolen corneri | reverse complement strand
CTTGTAACGACAATAGTGTAATTTACTGTGTAACCAAGTGCGACTTCTTCAAGCTATTTTTTGTTCAATAAATTCAAGTGTTAACCGCCTATTTTGTCTGCGATTCTTTTTACCCTGCTATCTCGACCCTTCCACTATCTGTTTCTCCTTCACACATTCGCGAGGAGAAAACACACACGCACTCGGATCCGCTCCCTTTTCTTACCCGAGCCGGATCCCGAACAATTACATTTATAATTCTTACTGACATGAAAGATATACATTATGGATAATTGATTAAAATTGTAAAAAAAATCTATATTCAAATGAAAAAAAAATAATGAAATTATATTTGATTATATTTATGATTTTTGTTAATATTCAAATTCTATTTAAAAAAAGCATATTTGAGAATTAATTCAGTAGAATTTGAATAGAATTTGAATGAGCATTCAATTTACTTGTTTGTGACTCTATCCACACTTATTATAATGAGAATATAAGGAATTATAAATGCTTTATATCAATGAAAAACAAATTAAAACATTAAGCAATTCCGTGTTGACTGTAGTTAATTTGATTACTTGCCAAATTAATAAGATCAATCTATTAGTAAAAAATCTTTACTCCGTAGACTTTGGAATAACGTACGATATTTAAGAAAATTTGTTTATTAATTATATTATTCACAAAAGTTATTTAAATAGTCAAATCTCATAGAACATGAAATTTTTTATACAAAGTATTTAGTATAGCTCTAAATATTATTTCTTTTCTTTATTTAAATAAAAATTTTATTGATTTCAACTTTAAGTTACTTAATTTTAACGTTTAAGTAGTTAATTATAAATTTATTTTTTAATAAAAAGTTGCTCAATGTGTAAATTCATTAATAATCATTTATAATCATTATTAGCATAAACATAATTATAATGCAGTGTCAAAATTGTGAACATGAATAATGAAGTTATATATATATATATATATATATATATATATATATATATATAAGGAAAAAAGAAATTAGATAAAAAATAATCAAATAACCGATAGCCAAACAACAGATTTTTAAAAAATGCGGGCTAGAATCTGAAATATCTTGGAAATTCAAAAAAGTGGTTCAAGGATATGCAGAACCACCCTTGAATAAAGTAAACAAAAACCGAAGCAGAGTCATAAGTAATGAGTAATACATTGAAGTTTGTTATCTTACGCGGTCGAGATTTGTGTCAACACACAGCACCAACAGTAGCAGCAGTGAAAGCAGCCTTCGTTACTTCGTCGAGAGGTAATGCAACTTTTTTTCAGCGGAATCTCGACGTGATTGTTGTCGTTCGGTGGTTGCACAGGACGACCAAATAGTCCACCCAATAAATGGCAAACAAAAAAGCGTACCTCACTTCCACCCCCTTCATCCGAGGTGGATGAAAATAGAAGAGATATTGCGGGGCGGTGGCAACGGCGGCGGTGAGCTTTCGCCTTCACTTTCGGCGTATACGCGTGCTCTCACTTTCGATCGAGTCAGACGCGGCGCCCTCGCCGAGAGGGAAAACCGCAATCTGGTGGGGGGAGGGCTGGTCATATCGACCAAGAAGATGCGCGTGGCAGCGCGTGTGGCTCAGCAAAGGAATGACGATTGTAAATGAGAAGGTAGAAGCGAAGGAGAGAGAGAGAAATCTAGACCACCTGATCACAGAGATACAAGGGTGGGAGCGAATCAACTCCTCCGGTCCTTTACAAAATTCTTGTGAAAACAATACGCTCACGCCATTGTGCTTTAAATACTTTACGATTTTATGTTTTTTGTTATGTCTCATATAAATATGTCTCATATAATCTATAATATGTTAACATATCGAAGAATAGTTCATAGTAAAGAGAATAGCAGCAAACCCAAAAATCAATAAATTAATGAAAAGATAAAAGAAAAAGCTACAGTTTTATATATAGTTGAGTTTTGAAAATGGTTTTCCTCAATGTCTTCCTCAAAATCAAATATTTTTTTCTGTTCCAGTGTCAACTTCTTTTTATAAAAAAAAAATTGTTGTTACCTTATAATAAATAACAATTTTACAAAGATACTTTAAGATGAAAATAAAAAAACCAGAGAGTCATAATAAAATATCAATATTCACCTTTAAATATATATATATATATAATAATAATAGTAACTTTATTAATTCTTTATTTTATATATTTTATATTCATCTTTTGAATATATTAAAAAATTAAGAGAAATTAATCTTGTCTCACTACATTTCGAGATAAATAGCAACACATTAATAAATTTATTGTATTTAAAATATATTCATGTATCTAATTAAAATAAGATTTTTTTTAATATTATACATCAATTTACGTTTTACAATATAAGTATTTATTTAATTTTAGGTTTTTAGATTTTAAACTTCATTCAATACTTATATTCAGAACAATTTTTTTAATTTTAAATTACTTAAATAGTTAAATTTACAATGTCCAAGTATATATAAATTAATACTTTTACATTATATCTTTATTTTAATTTCTTTACATGCAATAAATAGAAAAACTTTTTAAATTAAAATATATCGTTTATTTACTTTAATTTTGTATCTAAGCTTATATGATCTATTTCGTTAATTATGAATTATTTTGTCGTTAACTATGAATATGGTTAAAGGCTTTTGTTATAAATTATAATTCTTGAAGCTAGAACAATATTAATCAATAGGTTGAATTATCGACTATAAAAATAATCATAATAAAAGATGTAAGTATAAAATAATGTATAAGAAAAATTTAATTATTTAGTTAATATTAAAATGAAACGTTTTAAATTATAAGCATCAACTTTAAAATATAAACTAATTTATAATTATTGTGACTGATAAGTTAGAAATATTTTTCATTTTGAAGTTATTATAAATATTCCACAATTTTACATTATGTATCGATATCTAAAAAACTAAAATGAATTTATATTTAAAATTACAGTTTTATATTGAAAATAAAAAATTGTCTCGGTCAATTATAACTAAAGGATGCATTGATTAAAACATTAGAATATATATAAAATTATTAAACAGAGCAGAGAAATGAGCTCATTTTCAAACCTCGTATTATGTTTAGACTTAAAAGGAGCAAAAGCATAAAGGCTAGATTATATATAAATAAAAGAAGAATTTTCTTACCTTAATAAGTAGTTGACACAAACGACGGATAGTGGCTTCTGTAGTCTTGAGCAATGAATGAGTGTTGCTTGGGTAACAACCCAGGCATAGCCGCCATTCTTATTCAGAAAGCGGTAGGCCATTGTCTCGCATTGTCCTTTACTGAACACTGCAAAATACGAAACGTAAGACTTAGTTATAACTATCAAATATCATATGAAATATTAGCATTAGATTTTTGTAAGATGTACATAATAATAAATAATGTAAATATAATAATGTGAACAATACTAAAAGTAATTAATGGTAGGGTATCTATTTATAATGATAGACAACAAAAAGTAAAAATGTTTGTAAATACCAGAAAAGATTTTCATTTTCGATAAGACTCTATCTTATAATTAACTTGAAGAATATACTATGCTAAGCTTCTGCATATACATTTTTCAGACACAAATATTGTTCTTAATTTGTCATTTTTCATATTATAGCTTAAACTATAAAGCTCTGATTAGATATCTAGCCAATATTTCTCTAGTCTTATACGATGAACACTGCAAAAATACAATTATTTCATTTTCTTATATTCATCTTTTATTACAGTTAACAACAATTATACAAATAATTACTGTTAATGTTTGGGACCGCCAATCAAATTTATAATGGCTCACATACAATTAATTTAATACGATCACGTGTTTTTGTAGCTCCTAAGATCGAACTCAAAATTTTCTCTTATATATATGTGTGTGCGCGTGTATGCATGAAGCAAACGAGTGTAGTTGTCGAACATTTGAAAGAAGTCGCCGAAAGATTCCAGCAAAGCTACACAGATAAGGAAGTATAAATTGGACGCTCCTTGACCAAGTATACGAACATTGGAGAAAAATAGCAGTTATCAGGAGAATCAAAAAAACCTGGGTAACAAATTTCTAAGAGAATTCACTAAATTCTAGTTCACTTAACCAACATCTATATCTTCAAACTAATTGTCCAATCACCATCTAGCTATCAATTGATTATCAAATATATTGGGCTGCATTATGATAAAAAGGAGTTTAATTGGTGTTTTAATAGCCACTAAAGTTAAAAAGCATATATGTGTTAAAATGGAGTTTGATTTCACAAATGAAGAAAATAAACATTAAAATACTTTTAATGTTATTGCTGTAATAATTTTATTTGAACAAGTTGTATAATGAAAAATACATTTTAATTTAGCATGCCAGACATTCAACAAGTAATTTTTATAATCTTCTCACATTATATGAAAACTTACAGTTTTTGCAATTATATATGTAGATTAAAATCACTAAATAAATCTTATTATAATAAATATTTATAGATATTACGTAATTAATATTTAGGAAACCTTAATATTAATTTTTTAAATAATACGTTAAAATCTTACATAATTATTTGATGATAAATACGAAAATTTATAAACTTTTTTGTGCATCAATGAAAAACCCTATTAGTTAAATATTTTTACTTTTGTTATGGTTTAATGAATATATATTTTCATTCTGATTGATATTGGAATATAAGTAAAAATAATATATCCATAATATTATCAAGTAAACATAATATATCGACTCTTAATCATAAAAAATATGAATTTAATATAATTAAAAATATTTTTTAATCATTATCATTATCATTATCATTATATAACTGTATATTATAATTAAATTAAAAACGAACAAACTAGAAATATGATTAAATTAAAAATATTTTTCAAATTATTTGTTTTATAAACAAATATTATAACATTAAATGTACCTTCTATTGAAAAAAAAATCTTTTTGACATAAATCAAACATTTATTATATCTATTTTATTTATAACATATAATAAAATTCATGTTTAAACTAATAAAGAAATAGTTCTTAAATATTTTGTTTCAGCTATAATTAGATAGTTATTTAATATTACAAGAAACAAATATAATTTTATAAATGTTTGTAAATGTAAAAAAAATCGAAGGAACTTATTTTCGTATATTAAAATAAGTCTTTAAATAAATTACATATTTTATTTCATATTATTTTAAAAGAATTATATAGAAATATAGATTATCCGCAACGATAAATGTAATTTGAAATATAATATACTATTCTTTTATATAGTTTCAATATTTAAAAAATTCTGAAAACTTATTATCTAGAATAATTTTGTGCATTGCTATTTTTTGGATAATTGTGATTTTTATATTTTAAATTAAAACAATCGTAATTTAAAAATAATTGATTTGATACACTATAATTACATTATATTATAATACGTTTTATTATACTAATTAGATTTAAAAAAAAATCATACCGATTATATTCTTCTAGAAAAAAGTCTTATCAAAAATATTGTTTCTATTATCGATTTTGAAAATATGTAATATTTAATATTTCTTTATTTTTAAGTGACATATTTAAGTATACTGTTAAAAATAGTACATGGATAGGAATATCATTGCATTTTAGTTTTTCATAAAATAATAAATTATACAATGTATTGACTTACGTGATTTAAAAGATTTATCCAGGGATAAATTGTCAAGAGCATGATGGAAATCAAAAACTGAATGCCCTATCAATTCATTGCTTTCCCAGCCCAGAAATTCTGCCAATCTATAAAAAACATGTTTTGTAAATCCTTGATTAACATATATCAGCACAAATGACAAAAATACATTTTTTATTTAATATTTGAAACACAAATGAAAATAAATATTTTTTGAATATTAACAAAATCTTCTGAAATGTACTTTTACATATATAACAATATATTTTATTTACATTAGTATCTTATTTTCCTAAATATTTTCTATGTGAAAATTAATAATGATTAAATTAATAAATTATAATTAAAATTAATAAATTAATAATGATCATTATTTATTTTAAAAACTAATTGCTAAAGAAATTACTTTTATCCTAATAATTTATCATCCATAGCTATCAATAAAGTCCAATAATTTAAAAATTTTAATATTTTTAAAAATATAATGAAATAAAAACTAATTAAATAAATTATAATTTAATTATTTAAAATCTTTTTGACATAAATCAAACATTTATTATATCTATAAAATCATAAATTACAATTATAATTAAATTATAATTTATTTACTATTGATTTTGATTAATACAGATTAACAATTTCTAATTAACTTTTATATTTACATGAAATTCATAACAAACTTAAATACTTGAAGTTTATAAAATATTATTTATAAATTATTAAATTTCAAAGTTTATACATTTCATTCTATTTGTTCAAATACTAAGTATATTTATTTTATTTAAATGCGTTAAACAATATTTTTATTAATGATATTTATTAATAATAAAATTAATATTTATAATAATAAAAAGATATATAAGTAATAATATAACTTTTTTTACAAATATTTTATTTTAACATTAACATTTTAATTTTTTTATATTATTAAAAATTTTTATATTATTAAATTATTTTTATATCTACATCAATCATAAAATATGAATATTGTAATATTTTAAGTTTACTATTGATAAAAATATAAATATAATATGCAACGAAAATATATCAATTTATTGTAGAATAAATTAATCAATAACCTTAATCAATAATTCAATAATCGTAAAATTAGACATTTATCTTTATTTATCGATATAATAAATCGTATAATCATTCAAATAGTAACAAATTAAATTTGCTTAATAGCTTATAAATAAAATAATAATTATTGTAAGTTATAAATGATTAGTTATCATTTTTCTTTATTATATATAAGAAATAAGATAAATTACTTAGTCCTCATTATTTTAATATTTTATATAAGGTAAATAAGTAATTCTTAACATTTTGTCAAAACTATTTTTTAACTTTTAATCTATGTTGATTAAATATGTCTCAGTTAATTGGCTTGAAAATTTGATTAATTGTTTGTAATTAAATTATCTTGGTAGAAAATTAATTTTTTTGTAAAATTTTATATTCACAGGTTATATTTTATGTTTTATATACAAATTGATTTATATATACTTGCTTTATAATATTTTCATTGATTTCACCAATCGAAAATTACTGGTTATGATTTTAAATGCATTTAAAATTGGTTGAATTATTACAATTTCTAGAGTGAGTATTAAGTGAGTATTTAGTAGTAGTGTTTATAGTAAGTATTTAATACTAATGTCTTGTAGTTTACGCACACTGCTGGAAGTATATAATTGTATAAATTGGTATTGTAATTGCAGCAATTTGATGTAAACGAAAAAGATTTATACTTTATATAAAAATATATAAACTTATAATGAATTGAATGATGCTACTAACTTATCATCGGCATAGGTAAACTTCATATTGAGATTATGTTTTGACAAAAAGGTATATTTGCCCAGGGGTACTTCAATATTACTAGGATGCGGTACTGGTGAGGCGACGACGACAAGAAATATGCTTGGCTCCTTTTTATCATTTTCCTCTTGATCTTCCGAATCGCTCGTACTTGTATTCTCATTTTTACAGGTGTTCAATTGTACTATCAAGCGACCCATGCAGTGTATTACCTTCAGAAATTGATCACATTTTTACTAATTTCAAATTTCATCAATAAATGATGAATATTTTAAAAATAATAAGTATTAAGAAATTGTATTTGAAAATTACGAAACAATGATGTACAATATACAGTTTTTATAAAATTTTTTAAATTAGTTTAATAATTAGAAATTATCGTCTAATTATAATATTCAAAAAAAAAAAAAAAAAAAATTAAAAATAAAATAGATTAAACTAAATTTTTTAACAAAAACTATATGTGCTATATATTTAATTTATATATTTATATACTTAATTATACATTTTTTAGTTTGTAGTTAATCATCTAAGCATAAAAATTGGACAACAGTTATTAGAAATCATAAATTCATTTTATTAATTTGTTAGTTATTATTTATTAGTTTTTATTTTATATTTTTATATTAATTAACTTTTACTTTCACTATTTAATAATTTATTTTTATAGTTTATTCTTTAATCTATTAATTCTTTAATTATTCTTATTGTATTTAATATACAATTTTTTAATATTTCATTTGAATATGGTATACTAGGACTGCGAACCTTATATGATGCACTTTTGAGATTAACCTTACGACCTTTGTTGGTGAGCGTGCATTTTAATCTCAAGAAAAAGTTGCAGGGATGATCGACATTGATTTCAGATACTTTCAGAGAAAAGGATTCCCTGATTTCATCGTGGTCACATGGATGACTATAATCAAAGACACTTTGACCCATTAAATCCATCTACAAAATAACAGCTATCAGACAAAGTGCGATTGATAAATAAATAAAAATATGTTGAATTTTTACGAAATGTATAAGTGACTTAATTTATTTAAAATAATATAAAGTATATGTTGAAATAAGAAATTAAGTCCTAAGTCTATTCATTGAAAGCGAATCTTCGATATTAAGGCAATTATTTTAATATAATTCAAACGTGATAAATAATGTTAATTGTAAAAATTAATATATTATAAAAACTTATTGCTCGATCAAATTTTTAGTTATAAATACATTCATATAATATTTAAACAATGAACAATGTTTTAAAACTTAACTTCGACGATTATCTTTACATAAAAAAATCATTATGTAAGCTTATACTTTTAAACAAAAAATCTTACCTGAGCTATTCCGAGGTGATCTTTGACGTTTTCAGAAAGGTAGACCATATCACCATTATTATCTAAAACAAGTATAAAGCCATCTAAAGCTTTAAGAAACAGTTCATCTATCTCCACAGAACTTTCAGGTTTACTCAGTAGCTTCGGAACTGTAATGAATCGACAACATATTTTTCAATAATTAAATAAATAAAGTTGAATCTTAATTAACTTTATAAATACTTTATTTATATGTATGTACATTCATGTATACTTTACAAGTTTTTATCGATAAGAAACAATGATTTATGATTTGTTTCTGATAAATTAAATATATATTATTTTTTATTTTACAAAAGACTTTACAGTTTTCTTAATTATTTTACTAAAAGTTCTAAACAGATTTACTGTTATCAAACATATTTATGTCATCTTAATGTTAATATACATTTTAATATAAAATCCATATTTTAATTATCTATATAAAATATTTTTATAAAAAAATTTTCATATTTAATTCATAATTTTATAAATTATATCTTATTAATTTTACGAATAATTACATTTATATTTTTATTGATATTAGATTGATTGATATTTAAATGAAAATGCATTAAAGGAATCATTTTTCAAATAAGAATGTTTTAAATAAATTTTTCCCTTTTTTTTTAATTTTTGTACATTAAAAAATAGATATAATTTAACGTTGTTAATATTAATATTAACAAAATCAAAATATTATAAATTATGTATTATAATTTATTGATACCTACAAAAGTAATTGAATGTTATAAATATTAGTTCGAATTGGTTATTTATTTTTATAGTTATAAATACAAAAAAATGTTATAATTAATAATTCTAAATACTTTTAAGAAAAAACGGTGGCTCTTTAAAATTTTTTTAGAAAATTTAAGAATACTCAATTACTCTGTTTTATAATAAATATTCAGAAATAATTAAATTTAGAATAATAGAATTTTCAAGATTATAACTATTGTAAAATTATAAATACTGGAAAAAATATGAAAATCTATATATTTTTAATTATTTAAAATTTTATTTTGTGTATATACAGAGATTAACTTTCAATTTAATAATTATATAAAATATTTTTTCCTCAAATATATTTAAAATTCACAAATTTTTATTTGTAAAATAATTCTTCTAATTTTTTAATTCCACATATCATAATATATAATATATTTGTTAAATTATAGTAAATTACATAAATCATTTATTATAATATATTACATTTATTTTTTACATAATGTAATATGATTAAAAATAATTTATTATAAGAATAAATTCTATTCAATTCCGGGCTAAGATAATGTAAAATGCTCTGATTAGATAAGAATATTAGTGGTAGAATACGTAATCTAAATTTAGAAAAAAATGTTTATGTCACTGTAAAATTGAATAACAGTTCACATTATTAAATAAATTCAAATGAAGTTATTTGGAATGATTGATAGATTGTGCATAATTTTATATAATAAAAATAATCAATATTGATTTTTTAATAAAAATTGTTTCAAATTGTTAATATTTACTTTCTAGGAAATGCTATTTTAAATACGTTCATAAAAAATAGTAATTTCAAGCATTAATAAAAAAACTATAAAATTAAGAACCAGAAGTAAAAACTAAAATGCCACTATATAATATAATTAATTCCTAGATGACCATATTAATAATTACTTTGTATTATTACAGTAAAACAACTATTATTATATATAGAAAAAATTAAATAAAATAAATCCTGTACCACAAATAGAATAATAATCCATATGGCACTAAAATTAATTCGAAAAATGTTATCCATACTTAATAAGCATTCAAGGATTCTTGTTGTGCATGTATAGTTAAGTCATTGGCAATGCAAATTACATAGATGCGCATAGGTACGTATTTAGACAAATTTATCTCGGGTTTTATAACTTTCATGTTGTTTATTCGTGTATTATATTTATCTGAATCGGAATTAAAATTTATTTTTTTAGAAACGAATTCATATATATATATATATATATATATATATATATATATATATATATATATATATATATATTTATTAT
>JAPYYT010004058.1:0-11850 GCA_030522565.1 Ceratosolen corneri | reverse complement strand
TGGGGGGGGGATTGGGGGGGGGGGGGGGGAGAGAGAGAGTGAGAGAGGAGTGGACGAGCGAGACTAGCGAGCGCTAGACCAAGTGTGGAATCCCTTGGCGAGGATGAGAGGACGAGCGTGCACGGCGCCCGAGGTCGCGCACTCCCGCTGGCAGCGAGCCCGGCCGGACTGGGGATATCGCGGGCGAGCGGTTGACCTCGCGGGCAGGACCTTGCGCCCGGATGAAGGTGCGGTGCCGCGAGGAGGCAAGCGAACCGCGACACCACGGCCAAGACGAAGAAACTCGGCGTGTCACTCGCATATCGGCGATTGCCGAGGACCATGTGCTTCTGGCGGCTCGCGAACGTCACTGCGCCTGCGTTTCTAAGTCTGACCCCTACGTCACACTCGCTCTCTTTCTCTTTCTCTCGCTCGGGTCTCTCCATCCATCGGTGCCGCTGCCGCTGCTACTGCCGCTGCCTCCCCTCGCGCAGCCAGAGATGGATACGCGCGCCGTAAAACGCCGTGTGCACACACAGCCTCGACTGTGTTATACTACTACCCCCGCGCCCCCGTTGGACGAGCGCATATTATCGAGTGAGGAGCGAGCGAGAGAGAGAGAGAGAGAGGGAACGCTTCACTTCGACAGCAGAAGAGGCTGATCTTCGCGGAAGGAGAGACACAGAGAGAGAGAGAGAGAGAGAGGGAGGGAGAGGCCGACGGGGAAGATGGAGAACGCGCGACAAAGTATCCAGACACAATGTCTACCGACACAAAGAAGCATAATCAAAAGTAGAGGACGGGGACTAATGGGACAATAAAAACACGTTCGAGGGAGAGAGCGAGGGAGAGTGTGTGCGTGTGCGTGTGTGCGTGTGCGTGTGTGCGTGTGCGTCAGCGAGCGAGAGGGAGAGGAGCGTGTGAGAGCGAGTGCGTGAACTAGGAGGGTGGGAGGGACAGAGGTAAAGAGAGGTGGAGATAGATGGATGGAATGGGGAGATGGGGAGAGAGAGAGTGAGAGAGAGAGAGAGAGAGAGAGAGAGCGAGAGAGTGAGGAGGTGGAGGAGGAGGAGGTGGTAACGAGTCGGGAAATCTCTAAATGCACCGCGGAGAGGGTAACGCAGATGTAGGAGAAGGAGAAAATACGATGCTCCGAGAAAAGTAAAAGAATCGTTGGAAATACCCATGAGGCAGAACAAAAAACAGGATACATTCGAAATGATGCTGTTGGCTCATAACGGATTGGACGAAGAGGGGCAATGAAAGAGAAGAGGGTGGACGCGGAAAAGTGGGAGAACAAGAGAGAGAGAGAGGGGGGGTGGGGGGGGACAACGTAGCGAGAAGAGAGATTTTTGGAAGAATGGCTCGAGTCGGCCCAAGACTGATGAAGATACATTGCGACCGGTCCTCCAGACGCGTATACACTATTAGAGCAAATTGAAGATAGGCGAGCCTGGGAGTAGTATGGGAGTAGTAGAAGATGCCGATGCGCGTGGAGTTGGGCGAGTCAGGTAAAACGAGGTAGAGAGAGAGAGAGAGAGAGAGAGGCAATTTGAGGGTGCGGAGAGGCGGCGGCCGCCAGTCGAGATAAAGAGCCACGATAACGAGCTTAAAGAGTGGATGGAAAGCGGCTGGCGAGGATGGGATGAAGGGGGGGGGGCCGAGGGCGCGCGGAAGGTCCGGGACGCGTGGACGGCTCGGCGAGTAGTAGGAGAAGGTCCATCCCTCGAAGTCTTCGGAATGCTACTAAGGGAGCGAAGTCGCGGAGCTACTTCCTGCGTGTATCATGCGCACTGCTCGCGGAGCTCAAAGGGGGATGTGCAGTTTGCAGCGCGGTTGCGGTCTATAGGTTTATCGCCAGTCGCCCGCGCGCGCAAAAGGTGTTCCTCTTTCTCGCGCTCCGATCGATCGCGGCCGAACTCTTCCGAGAGCTCCGTCTGTCCCAAGGCCTCGCACGCGCACGCTCCCTCTCGCCCCCAAAACGCTTCACCAAGTCGCGCAAAATGCCTCCGCGCCATAATTAGCCTCGGACGTTTCGACTTTTCTGCGCGTCTTCCGCTGGGCTCGACGCGACCTCGCCGTCTCTCGGAGGAGGGGAGCGGCCGATCCCAACGCACTTGTCGAGAATCGTGGATTTTTAAGTAGAGGCAAATTGTTCGGCTGGGTCGTATGGGAATTGGGGATTCGCGACTTTCAGGCCAATTGGTAAGCTCTCTCTCTCTCTAATTAATCTTAGTGCTTCGCGCAATGACCTCGTGATAGAATGGGACTACTACCTATCCGCGTGGTAAATGTAGTCAACGTGGTCCACTCGGTCAAAGTCAGCATGCACTCGCGCCATTTTGTAACTTATTTCTTAGGTAATTAGGGTCACTTGCCGAATTTTTTTTTCACGTTCACCGAGACATGTTATTGATTTCCCTAAAGTCTTCTTCTTTATGCAATTATTTTCTAGTTGGACCATTGTATTTGACGAAAGGAGGTTAGAGTGGAAAGTGAAATTGCAGCAAACTGAATAACAATAATGCGTAAAAATATTATTATTAATGGGGAATTTTTTTAAAACTACTTGCAGGAAGAAAATATTTCGTAATTTAATGGGGGGGCGGGGAGGGGGAACTATTTCCCTGCGAATATATGCCTTGAGGTAATTATTTAAATGATGATTGGAGCTTTCTTATTGGAAGGCTTTTATCTATTTAGCGAAATATTTTCAAGCTACTTCCTTATGATTTTCATTTCAAATCGAAAGCACACATCACCGATCCTGCTACGCATTTCTTCGTTTATTCAAACTTCTTCGTCCCGTTATTTTCTACGCTTAAAAGTGCTCTTTCTCGTAACTTGTAATTAATGTTGGTGATTATTTTAAATTTACAATAAGTGATCGTTAGTCAATGCGTTTTTACCGTTTATGTTCAGCAGTTTGTTGTCAATTTCTATGAAGAATATTTCAATGCCAAGAATATTGAAATCTTAAAAATATTCTTCCAAAATTTGGATCTACATTCTTCTCTAATAAGATCTGATCATAATTCTTTATAATATGATCATAATTCTTTAGTGCACTTGGACTTTATCCGTTGAGGCACATATTTACAAAATTTAAATCTCAACTCATATCTTATCATACAGATTAAGCATAAAATATTTTAATAATAGTTTAAATTACGATGCTATAGAAGGAGAAAAATTTGAATTAAGCTGTAACGCTCTCAATTGGCTTGAAGAAGGAGAGGAGTCCAAACATGATTCAATTACTGTAGTGTATGAAACTGAAATTCATTTTCTCAATTTATATCAATCTATTGCAATGATCGTATAGTGACTGAGTTTCTTTCATGTCATTATATTTATGTTGAATTGGTCGATTTAATTAAATATCTCCTTCCGCGCAAGTTTTAACAAATTTCAATAATCAATCTCACAAGTAGTTGTCGATTTTCCATACAATTGACCACCAACACTCTTTACATTTTATATATACGTATATATATATATATGTAGATGGAAATATAAAATTTTTAAGAGCAAGATTTGTTGTCTTGTAATTGTTCCTAAGAAGGGGAAAATGAAATATAGTCTCAATATTGGTATTTGAAAGTTTCAGTTGCTACATTAATGATCTGGCGTGATTAAGTTTGATGAATATTGCTTGGCTATGCAAATAGTGGCCGAATGAACAAGGGACCTCGTGTATGAGGACGAGTAATAAGTTTTGCGTTTGACGAACTGAAAAGCGAAGGATACGTGCTAAATACGCAATGCCTTCATAACTGTCGCGTATTTAGGCGCTGAGCGACGTTAATGTGCTTTTGGCATGACGATCATGAACAACGCTAATCCACTCGTACAGGCTGCAGCATGTAAAACATCACATTTGTTGAATAAACAAATCATTTATTTTGTAGATAATATCGTAGACGTTACCCTCCCTTCGGGTCTTAAGACTGTGTTACACTTGCAAGTATAATACGTTACACTTACGTGAGCGCACAGACAGAGTCTTATTCAGTTGACCGCAAATACGCGCACTTTTACCAAGGACAATTGCACGCCGTGAATTTATCTTTCCGCCAAGTCCAGTAGGTAAACAATAATATGGTAAAAATTCCGAGCATGCAACCAGCGAGTAGCCATAGCCAGTAGTTCAATAGCAATAATTCAGGAGGGGGGGAGGGAGGGAAACTCAGTTGAGGCATATTTCACCAGAGTAAAGACGAATAAAGAGTTTAAATTAAAGCCTTTTTTATACTTTATCGCGGGAGTTAAAAGTAAAATTATACAGAACGATAAATAATTTTCAATCTGCAATTACGTTTGAGCGCAATTCTCTTAACAAGATACACGTAGCACGAATTAAAATGTACAGTCGAGTTGCAATAGTAAAGAACAAAGAGAGCGAGGGAGAGAGGGAGAGAGAGTGGAAAAAAGAAAAAATGAGGCCACGTTAATTATTGCGACACGTGAAAGGGTCGGAGGGAGGGAGGAAAATGAGGGCCACGTCTAGGGAGACTCGAAATTCCTAGAAGCGAGCGTCCATTCATATGCATATCGTTGTGCAGCCCTACGTAAGATAGTGTTATTAAAGAAGAGAAAGAGAGAGAGAGAGCGATATGGGCCGCCAATAAAGAGGCGGACCGAAAGAGATGGCTGTATTTCGCATGTATAAGGATTGCGATTTGCATAAGATATAAATGTGATAAAGGCATATAAATTCCGAGGGAATATATATATATATATATATATACAGCGCGACTGGGTGCGCGAGTGTTGCAACCTCCTTGTCACGAACAATCCTCTACCTGATATAAACTGCGCCTGCAATTCCCCGCGTGCACGTACACGCATGCAGCTTGTAAATTCGATGATGCGAGGAGTCGCCGAGTTTTTTTTTTTTCCTCCTCCTTGAGGCCACGTATGAGCTCCCTGCCCGCTTGCACAAACATGCGTAATGTTATTAATTCATTGGAGTTGCTTTGAGAAATGAATATCTAAATTAAGCCCCAAGAATGCGCGTGCATACATATAAGCCTGCGCCATTGTAAGATATTACTTGGGCATCTCACTCTATGGAATTGTTTTGCGGGATATCATCTTCTAAGGTTTTCACTAGTTAATAAATGCTAAAGGTTGAGCTTGTAAAGATGCTGAATCCCTCAATTGAATTGGATACGAAGCGAGTTAATAAAAGATGATGCTTATATTATCTCAGCGAGGGAAATCAGTAGAAATGAGTGTGAAGTAGCGGGAGGATTCCGGTGGGGGAAGGGAATTCTACTAAAGTTGGCAAATAATTGATCATTAGAGCCAATTGGGAGGGAGCTTTTGGTTCCGAGTCTTAGGTCCGATTGAATTCAATATTGGAAATACGAGAGCAGCCAACTGGCAAAAGTCTTGTAAACCTTAGGAGTCGTCGCATAACGGAACTTTCCAATTCATTAAGGAAGCAAAGGATATAGAAAAAATTGCGGCCGGGTCCATGGCGCCCTTTTGAAAGTCTTCAGGTAAAGCGTGAAAAAGCGTTGAAATTCAAAACTCGACCTACTTTCACTTTGAGGGTATTTGGTCGCGGTTGTATGCGTCAGTGACCACCAACGGATCGTAGAAAAAAATCATCCCCTTGTCTCGGAGCACAAAGTGAAAGTGGAATTCATAAGGCCAAGTTTTCCCGACATACTTATCGAGAAAACTTTCTCAATGGCAGCATCCGTGGATGGGCATTTTTAGGTTATTGGCTAAGGTACGCATTAGAAGTTTGAAAATAATTTGGAGGTAATTTTCTGAGCTTGCGATGCTTTCATCGCTCATCCTGGAATAGAACGAGTCATTATTGTAATTTCAGAATTTTGTCTGCAATTTAGACTGGGATGGCGTATTTGTCCGCAATATCTTCAATATCTCTCGATAATAATGGTCCACCTTACTTCTCGCGATAATAAGAAATTTTTTTTTTTTTTGCAATCGATGCATAAGGAGCTCATGTGCAACGAAATGGATAGCCTTTAATAAGCCACATTAATCTAATTTAATAATATCTAATTTAATCTAATAGACACGGGCACGATAAGACAGCACACCGCATGCTTTCCTTCGTATTTTCCAAGTACTTTCGAGCTTTCTCATCAGCCCTTCATGCAAACGTCCTCTAATATTGCCCTCCTTAACATTCGCAACAACATTGTGCATTCGCCACCAAAATTCATGTAAAAAACATTTTAACGCTCTTCACTGTGCTCTTTAATACTAAACAGTGCAAAACTCAGCACTGATTTGGTCCCGCGGACGTAATCCTGGAAGCAAGGATCGCTGCCTTCGGAAGGAAGACAATTCGATGCATCGCGACATTATTTGCTAATCGACAGGGGCAAGAAGATATAGAATGCGAGGTATATAAGCCATGCTGCTGCGATTATCAGGAAGACGACAAAATTGGTCCAACCCGGCGCTACGCCGACGCGCCGGCGTCCGTCGATTCGAGAAAGTCCCACTAAACGCCTTCAGCCTCCTGCGAATTTCAATTTCAATTTTCCCATTCCCGTCTACATGCACACCTCCGCGAGCCCCCACCACCCAACCCCACCACCCCCCCAACCCAACCCCCAACCCACCCCAACCCACCACCCCACCACCCCCTTTTCACTCGCCACGACCACTCTCCGGACCGCTGTAGCGCCGCTCGCTGCAGTCTCGACGGAAAAACCGTCGCGCACGTCGTCCCCGGCGCCTTTCCTCCCGCCACTCCCGCGCAAATTAAGATCCTCGCTGAAATCCGCGACACCGCCGCGGCCTCTCCCACCTCGCCGTGCAGATGGTGGTGATAGGCGATGGCCCCGGAACATCTAGCCGGTGCGCTCGGTGCACATTCAAGTGCATCACGAGCCTCGAGTCGCTATCCGTCGCTGCGGAATCGGCGCCGCCGCCGACGAGCGTCACGGGGAAACTGCTCGAGCGGCGGGGCGTGGCCAGTGCCCCGAGCGCCCGGGCGCCAATCAATGCCGACGCTGCCCCACGACGCGGCCACCGGCCCCCCACACCGCCCCTCCAAACACCCCCCCTCGCCCAGCGTCCTCGACGGCCGAGAGCCCGCCACCCCACCCCGGACGGCGCGCGTCCTGCACCTTCGCTACCCCACTGCAAGGAGCTCGCGGGCTCTCTCGCTCGCACCCACACCACGTGGACAAAGCGGCAGGCTAATTGATTATTCTTTGGCGAGTCCCGTATCTCTCGTTACCGGCAGCGTGCTCGTCGTAATGGTACGAGAACCGGAGAAAAATCCGCGAAATCCCTCCTAATTAGCCGTGGGCGCGCTTTCCGTCATCGCCGACGCTTTTCCTCTTCCTCCTCCTCCTCCCCCCAGCCGCCGCTGTCGTTGCCGCCACCGCCACCGCCACCACCGCCGCCACCCGCCATTCTCGCCTTCCTCGCCGTCCTCGCTTATTTTCCATTTGCCGCCATGTATATGCCAACGACTCTGAGATCCGATCGACAAACGCCGATCTTACACATTTACCTCCACGGGATTAGCCGGCTTGCTTAAAATGCGCAAAGTAAGCTCGCCGCGGCACAACCGCCCACGTATTACACGCAACAACGTCGGACTCGTGCGTATCCGCGGGGGCGGACGGCGGCCGGTGCTACGTAAATATCCGTCGCCTCGTCTTAAGAGCGGAGGCCCCGGACGTGCTTGCCAACCTCCAAGCTAGATATCGAGGTTAGATAACCGGCCTCCTCGGCTCGCCCCCCACCCCCCTCTCTGTCTCTCCCTCGCGCGGCTTTTCTCTGGACGCGCACGGCCCGCTTTCCTCCCATTTACCGCGGTGAAATTCAAGGCTGACACATCGGCGCCGCGGGCACAACCTTCTCCAGCCCCGGAGGCTAAGGAGCAGCGCGAAGCGTCGCGAGCGACGGCCGCCGTTCGCTCTCCTCTCCTTCTCGTCGTCCTCTCTATATCTTATCCCCGGTCATCCCCGTCACCCGTCGCCCTGCCCACCCTCGGGCAACGCGCATTGGCGACGGACGACGAGGACGGAGCCTCGATGGTGAGCGACGTGGTGACCGGGGCCGTCGTCCGGGGGGGGAACCACGGGGGGAATTAAGGAGTCAACAACAATCTACATATACAGTCAAGGCTTACCGTATGATTTGCGTCCCAATGAGAGGCGAATGGCCGACGGCGGCTGCTGAAGAACAATACTCGGCAAACGTATCCCATCCTCACTTTAAAACACCTCACACGCGCAGCTACGGCCTCCTCGGCGAGCGATTATAAGCCTCGATCCCGTCGTCCCGGCACTGCGCTCCTCCGGGCGCGATCTTTGCGAAGATCTCGCAGAGACGAAGTGGCGCTAGGGCGACGGACGGAGCGACGAGGAGGCCGGAGAATACGAGCGACGGCCAAATAACATTCAACGACAGCAAGGACAGAAGCTTAAGCGCGCCACTACTGTTGCTTAAGCCGCCTAGGTTACATCTCCCACTCCGCGACTCCTATCTACTCGCTTCTTTATTATCCTCGGCTCGCTACACAATCCGGCGTCCGCGCAACTTGCCGCGTCGCCGGGACGTGGAGCCCCTCGACGCACTGGGCCCGGCGGCCAAGGGACGAGACCAAGACTACCGAGACTACACTCGCGTGGCCATTAGGGTCCGGCGGCGCGCCCTCGCCGACGAGAAGGTCGGGGACGTGGGACCTCGGAGAGGGTCGGAGGGACCTGGAGCGCGTAGGACGCGGGCCTCCCCTGGACGGCGGCCGAGGTGCGACGGCCGCGAGGAGCCGCGGAGGCTCGGCTCGCCCCGGTACTATACGGCTTTGGCTTTGGCCTGTACTATAAGGTAGAGTAAGTTGAGCGAGGAGCAGCGAGCACCGGACCCCTACTGGCGCAGCCGTACATCTTAGTATTATGGGCAACTCACATTGGAAGATACGCCATCAAGCATAGCCCTAGCAGCGCGCGAGGCAGCGGCGCAAGCGAGCGAGTGAGCGAGCGAGCGAGGCGAGAGCGATTGTAAAAGTTTTAGGGACACTTTGCGAACCAGCCTCCCTCTCTCCCTCCCGCCGGTGGTGCTTCGCTCGGGCGGCTCCACCTCTGCCGCTCTCTCTCACTCTCGCTCTCTCGCTCTTTCGCTCTTTTACTCACTCTCTCTCTCGCTCACTCTCTCGCTCACTCCCGCTCTCTCGCTCTCTCACTCGCTCTCTCACTCGCTCTCTCTGTTCCGCAGGATGCCGGCGAACCGGGACGCCCGGCGTCGCTCCTCGCCATCGTTCCTCTCTCCTCCTCGATGGCTGCGTGTGCGTGACCGCGCCACCCCAGCCGCGCCCTGCCTCTCTCCGTCTCCCGCTTTCGCGGTATGCCTCTCACCCCACGCGCCGCCACCGCTGCCGGGGACCGGAGCGAGCGTAGTCGCCCTGCCGCCACCGCCACCGCCACCACCGCCGCCGCCACCGCCGCTGCCGCCACCGCCGCCACCGCCGCCGCCGCCGCCGCCGCGCATATAATGTCTGAAAATTTTCAACCTATCGTATATCGAATAATTGGTCATATTGAATGAGAAATTCCTCGGCTTATTAAAAAAAATTACTGCCCGCGGCCAATCGATTATCGTACACACATTCCCCGCGTAACGCGCATTCACATGCATCCGAACGAAAGCCAGATGTTGTATCAATTAAACATTGTAATTTCGAGATTCTCCTCTTGTTTGATAACCGACGACGACGGCCGCTGATAAAATTCGCATTCCCTTAAAATTTGCTGGGCGATCCTGTCCGCGATTAGTGTCGCCCGCGCGAAAATCCCGTTGCGCGCGCGCGCGCCCGCGCGCGTCCCAAACATGCGAATTCTCGGGAAATCGATAAGAGCTTGAGAAATGCAACTGCCGCGTATCATCATCGTTTCGCGCCGCGCAAACAGCCACGCATCCGTAAATCCGCCTCTACGTCTATACTATCATATCCCACCATATCCCCTCCTCCTTTACTCCTATCAATCTCTGCGCGGCATTTTTCATTTCCCATTTCACGTACAGCAGCACTCGGTGGCCAAAGAAACTGGAGCGCCTACTTGGAAAAATGGCTATTGCTATAACAGGTTTTCGCCACTGAGTATCCAAAGTGGCCATTTGCAAATCATGCGGAATTCAATTTCGAGCGCGGTTGACATACACACACGCGCACACGAGCGCGTAACTCGCTCACGCACGCTCACCAACCCACACAAACCCGTGCTCCAGTGGGTGAACATTTATGTGTACATCTGTAGATCATATGTGCGTGCGCGCGCGTACATTCATGCACAGTAGATATATATATATGGATGTGCTCATGGCTAGATCTATGCTCGGTGGTGTGCGCGCGCGCGTGTGGGTGGGTGCGCAGTGTAGTTTGTACGTACGTTTGCTTGAGAGATAGATAGACAGATAGAGAGATAGATAGATAGATAGAGAGAGAGAGAGAGAGAGAGAGAGAGAGAGAGAGAGAGAGGGTGGGAGGGAGAGATTGAGTGTATGCGAGCGCATTAGTGTGCACGGGCATGCACAGGAGTTTGTACATAGTATATGGGCGCGCGCGCGCGTGTGTGTGTGCGCGCAGCAAGCGGCTCGGCTCACTCGCTGTGGCAAATGAAGCTCGTTTCCCGTCGTTCGCAGCGTATAAATACCAAAGCGCTCGCTCTACACTCCATGCAGCCGCGCGCGGCGCGTGTTTTTTACCTCTCTCTCTCTCTCGCTCATTCACCCGGTCGTACGCTCTTTCCCCCTTGCCAATAAACGACGTCAATCCCCCTTTTCCATGCGCGCGGTCCCCCTCCACTCCACCCCACCCCGCCGCAACGAGCTCACTCTCGCTCTCCCACTCTCTCTCTCTCTCCCTCGACGATTTCGCAAAAAGAGTAGAGGCAATCCATTACTTTATTGTCTCTCGTTCCTCTTTCTCTCGATCTCCCTCCCACTCCCACTCCCATCGCTCCGTCCCTCTCGCTCTCTCTCTCGTTCGCTGTTCCCTCTATTAGTTAATGAAGTGTCGTGTAGTATGCCGGCGCCCGAGATCGATCTTTTTTTACCCCCGATTACTAACTTAGCGTACACACAATGCTCCCTCCTCGTTTTCCTCTTCTTTTTCTCTCCCACCCGCTCGGTCTATTTATCTAATATAAATTCAGGCGGTTTGTCGGCCGAGAGCCGCACTCGCCTTGCCTCCCAGTAATTTGCCGTGGCTGCATCGCCGTTTGAGCTTAATCATTATCTTGGAAGCTTTCTTTAAACGGGCTTGTTTTTAAATGGGACGTGACCGATCGCTACTACCCACACACTCGCGCTTGTTATTGTTATTGTAATTCAGGCTTTACGGCCGAGCGGACGTGGACGCGGGGATTGTTTTGGGGAAAGTAAAATTTTGTGCCGTCCCGGCCGTTATCGCCCTTGTTCCCGGGGCATTTTTATCAGCGCACGGGCTATTTATTATGTGCCGTGCACAATTAATACAATTAATTCGCCGAGGACGCGGCAATCATAACTTCGTTATGCGAAATGCGAAATTTCGCACGTTATGATTAACAGATTTTGTGCGGCAGACGAGGCCAATCCTAAGCGCCTATTAATTTCTTTGTTCACCGCCAGTCGCTCGTACGGGGCTGCGGGCGTTTTACGAAGGCTATTCATTATAACTCGATATCTCCGTCGTAGTCGTCGTCTTCGTCTTCGTCATTGTCCTCGTCATCGTCCTCGTTTTTCACATCTTTCTAGGCTCTCTCGAGGCTCGCGAGGGAATTCCAAGATGACACTCGGGACACGTGCAAAAACGCGATAACGCCAGGCCAATTCGCCGCTGGATTATGAGAAATCAAACGGCAGTACTAGTGGCGGCAGGGCCTC
>JAPYYT010004057.1:0-10871 GCA_030522565.1 Ceratosolen corneri | reverse complement strand
CTCTCTCTCTCTCTCTCTCTCTCTCTCTCTATATATATATATATATATATATATATATATATATAGGGGGAGATGTGAGCGAGTGTGTGTGCATGTGCGTGCGCTTGTGTGTGTGTGTGAGAGAGAGAGAGAGAGAAGCAAAGAAATTCGCAGACGATCGACCCGCTTTCTCACGGTCCCTGTGCATGCGAAAAAACAAACAGTTCCTCTCTCTCACTCTCTCGAATCCTGAAAACGTTTTCTGAAATTCATTAATCTAGTACCCCTGCGAAAGAAAGAGTGCGAAGAAGAAAGACAGATAGAAAAATAGAAAGAGAGAGAGAGAATGAGTGTGTGTGCGTGACGCAGAGGGTATGTTTCACGCACTCAGCCGCAAAGGCAAATTGTGAGTCGTGAACAGCGCCAGCTATCGTGCACCACTAATATTACTATGTGCCTGTATGCATATGTAACAATTATAAAGCCTCAAGTAATTGTACAAAGTGTATTCGTCTTCTTGAATGAACGCTGTCGTTTGCTTTGGCATCTCGATCAAAAAGTTTCTCGTTGTTTACGTATTTATATCATTTAGTGTGTTACACCATTTATGGCTCAAAATTATTTTGTACACTGTAATATTACTGTGATTATTATAATAAATATATATTGCCCTTGTTATTTATATGGCTATGAAGCAATAATCTGAAATTGTTTATATTGGTACATGTTTTAATTAAACATTAATTAATTTTTTATCTTTTTATCATTCTTTTTGCTTATGACTGAAAATAACTATTCTGAATTAAATAGTGCTGAGAGTTGTTTGGCATCCTTAAGCATATTCCTCAAGTAAAAATAGAAAGGTTAAATAAAGTGTATACATAAACGAAACAAACTATATATAATTATTTATACATTTTAATAACGAATACCATATAGATATATTAATTTTGAACTCTTAAGAGTATATATTACAAAATAGTTATAATTTTAATAAGTAAAGGAGGTTCAATGCTTATAAATTAAATATAAGCAAAGTAATTTTAAGATATTTTGTTTTGTTTTGTTCAATTGTTTAGTTAAAAAAAAAACTTATAAATTTTTTATTTAAATTATCTAAAATATGTTTATTTAATAGTATTAAATTGTGCAAATATTTAATTTAAAAGATAAAGAACTTTTGATTTTTTCTATAATTAATGAAACTATTAACTTTTGTGAGCAATGCTGTTACTTATTTTGTAATACCAATACTATATAAGGTACAATTACAACATTTATTTTTTATGAACAAATTTAGTATAAAAACCTTTGTATCTAAATACGAGCATCTATTTCTCAACATTTAAACACATACATACACGCTTATACACGCACGCACGTACACACGCCTGTACATATATAATAAATGTGTAACATAATTAAATCCTAATAATTTAAAATATATATTTTTGCTAATAATATATATATATTTTTTTTTGTTTTGTTCTGTTTTGTCTAATAACAACGCAGAATAAACAAATTATTAACTTTATTATTCTTGAATAGTATAGTTTTACTCGTGCACTTAAAATTTTTTTTATCGACACTTAAAAAATAAAGTTTATTATCTCCGTGATCGAAACATAATCTGAAGTATCACTTTTGAATGGATTCCAACAGCTTTTGAGGAAGAAACTCATTTTTCTACAGTAGGCCAATAAATTTTCCTTAAACCACATACCTAAAACTCACAGGTGGTACAGGTTCTTTATAGACTTTTATAGATATTTATAGTTTATTTATATATATATATTTATTATATATATATATATATATATATATATATATATATATATTTATAGTTCTTTATAGACCCTATAAAGAATATTGTGATCAGAAAGTAGATCTTATCTGTTGCACTTCACTGTAATACTAACGAAGACGGGAAATATGACCGAGCTGTAAAGCGTCTCATCAACGTAGCGAACGAAAACCCGTTTCAACTGGACTTGCAGTGTTGACTGCATTCGTTTAGTATTTTTCGACATAGCTGGATCGCGCGAAATATTTGACGGATGTTTGAAATAGATTTTCTAAGCAAATTCTCGTGGCAAATCGTTGACATTCTCGGGCTTAAGCGTAACTTGATGCGCTTCACAAGAATTTTTATCTAAACTATTATTCTGTCAATTCCTCGTCAACTATTGTAAATATACGATTAATTTTAACTCAAGTATTTTAATCTTTTTTCATTGTATAGCTAATATAGTGTTATAAATGATCTAAGAAGAATACAGTGTGCTTAATCTTTTTAAGTGTATTTTACACATTTAACGATTTCAAAAGTACTTTATTAAATAAACTCATGTTCATCTCATATTATTGCCGCGTCTATAACACATTCATCCATTTTTCAAATTATAGAAAATTTTGAATATAAAAACCTTCTATATACATAATTATAAACATTTTGAAATTATACTTAATTATATTTATTAATACATAATAATACCATATGATAATAACATAATCAAAGCTAGATTAATCAGTATTAAAATAAAATTGGACAGAAGGCAACAAAAACCAATTGTGATTTTAGAGAATTAAATAAATTAATACTGTGTACTGGACCAATTAGAATTATTCGTTATTCGGTAAATGGTGAGAAATATTTATGTAACAAATAACATCCCTTAAAAGCCCTTAGAGTTAGGTTTTTCATCAAGTTTTTCATGCGTTGATTATGCAAGCCGACAATTGTCGAGCGGCGCCAAAGGGATTATTTTTCCAATTTAGTGCAATAAATTCGCTCGATTTCTTGCGCTAGATCGATCAATCGCGGCCTCGCCCTCGTGATGCTCATTTATTTATGAGCTGCGTCGTTCCAGTCAAGTCTCTATCTGTGTGCCTGCGCATGTATGTGGAGTGTGCAGTGTGTCGCGGGTATCGCAGCAGGAAATCGCGTCAACATGAAGGAATACGAATGGAATATACAGGTGAAGCGAGCAATGCAAGAAATGGCTAACAGAGACTAAAGCACTCGCGCAACATGAAAAGGGTTGAGTTTTTGTGTCGCGGGATGCATTTTATGAAACAAACGCTTTTTTGGAAAATAAATGTCAGCCAATGGCTTAAAATACTGACGAAGAAATAGTTATTGGCAAAGGACTTTCCATCTAATTGACGCAGAAAAAGTATTGATGAAATTGAAATATTTTAAGATAACAATGATTTCTGATCTTGTATTTTTATAAATATAATATTGCTTTGGAAATTTAAAATACTTGACTTGAATATATGATAAATTGATATCATATAGATTATCCAATTTGTTTTATTCTAATGGATAAAATGAAAATTATTATTTATAGATAGAGGATAATACATCAGAAGACTCTCATTTCGCCAATGATAATGTTAAAATGATCATAATTTTATATTAAATAGTCAACTTCCTTCAAGCATATAGATAATGCTGATAAATAATCATCTCTAATAAGACTAAATAGGAATTTCGAAAAATGATTCGCTAACTTCATTAAAATTGTAAAGTTAACTATAAAAAATGTCTAATTATATTATCAACTAATTACACATATAATACATTGAAAGAAAGTGCGTACATAATACTTTGAACTTTATCGATACATCACCATAAAGACGTTTTGCATGGTCAGCACATGAGGAAAGAGGATAGTGAGTGGACGACCCGTAAATAACGTAGCACTACGTTTGAAAAACAAAAATATTTGTATAGTTTCGTACACATATTCAAGGAATGAAATACCGGGATCGCCGACCTCCGATAAACACAAACTTTTGTTCCGAGGCTAAACTGCGCGCGCATGAGAAAGAGAGGGAGTGAGAAGGAAGACACGAGAATGCAAGTGGTGCATCAGAAACAGGTGGAACAGAGAGGCTATGCATCCTACGGGAGAGGACGAGAACAAGTGTGCACAGCTCCGCAAGAAGCTGGCTATCCTTCATTAGCACTCTGGTTTCTCGGTCGCCAGTCCGACCGCTCTCTCTCTCTCTCTTTTCTTTTACTTACTCTCTCTCTCTCTCTCTCTCTCTCTCTCTCTATTTCTCGTTCGCCGTTCTCTCGCCCCGCCTCGCGGATTCCTTTAAGAGGGGGCCATATGCAGGGAAATCGCGCGATATTAGTTGCGGCTGTGCACCAAAAGACAACGAAAAGCTGGGAGTTTCGTCGCCGCAATCTTTGAAACTGGGAATAAAAAAAGGTGTGGGCCGTCTTTTGCTGGCCATTAATTATACTTTTGTTGGTCCGATTTATGGGTGAGTGCCTTTGGTTGTAATGGACATTACGGGTTGTTAATGGACTCAGAATTTTGGGAACATTTAAGAAATAAAATTACTATCGGGCTGATATTTAACAAATTTGTGAAAAGTTTTAGATTTTGGCAGTCGACGATTTTCACTTAAGCGCTTGAAATTATTTGAATGTCATTTTCATATGCGTAATGATAATTAGCCAGTGATAGGCTGATGTATTATATAGTTATTAATGGGGTTAATCAAATGATCTAAGCTCACGGTCTTACAAGTCTGTTTATTCGTATTGCCAAGAAATCAACACAATCCAATCTGAAATGTCATCGCGGTATGAATAATATACTTCACACAAATTTAGTCTTTTCAATACGATAATTTATATGCAGCAATTAGTACAACCCTTAAAAGCTAATTTTTTTAATTTTACATGACCTTAAGTAATATATATATGTAGCAGAGTATACATGCATATCAATAAATGATATTTCTAATGATAGGCAATCAATTTCTGTTACATAATCTGTAACATAATATATATATATATATATATATTACGCTATTAAAATTAAATTGTGGAGAATTATTTATAAAAACAATTGATAAGCAGTAATAATTAATAAAAAATTATTGTAAAAAGTTACTAGATCCTTTAATAATTTAAAATAATAATTATCAAAAGTATGATTGCAGTTAAAGCTGTCAGAGTTGAATTTCTCAACATATTTTAATATGAAATATCTAATGGAAGGAATGGAAGAACATAAAATGTAGTTACATTCACTTTTTCCTCTATTTTTTTTTTAAATATATATCGTAATATTTATATAAACATTTACCACATGAAAAAGTTTAGATACGTATATTTTCAGTTTATAAACTATTAAAATATACTAATATTATTATATAGAGCTTACAATAGATTTTTATATATAATATAATAGTTATTTTGTCAATAATTTATTTGATAATTAAATAATTACTATATTCATTAAAAACAATAAAATACAATATTATTTTTTGACGTAAAAAATTTTGAAATCTGCGAGAATATTATTTATTCATTCATTTTAAATAATATTGAGTACAATATGGTATAATATTATTTGTTACTTTAATACAGAAACTAAATATGTGATGAAAACAAGAAATATTCTTAATTTACAACTAGATTTCTATTAAGATGGTTTTATTTAATTCTGAAATATTTGAAGTATTAATAAATGTGTTTAAAATGCGAAATAATTACTGATAAAATTTACAGTAATTAATATTTTGATATATAATATTTGCAAAAAAAATGAAAAAGGAACCTACAGTTCCACAATTAAAATGTCTAATGCTTAATATATTTTTTATTGATTTGAATTTAAAGAAAATATTGTTAAAAATCTTACAGTAAAAGGAACACAAATGTACTGTTTAAGATGCAAGTACATTAACTTTATGAATATAATGTAGTGGGAACAAATTGAGTACCAAAGAGTTTTTATTTCCATTTTATTTTTAATCTAACAAATAGTAGTATTATTAAGAAATATGTGAAAAATATCTTTTGAACGCTGTCATTGATATCGTGTAACCAAATCTTCAGTAGTTAAAGTTCACGACAGATAACATTCCTTGTTACGCTAGAGCTACAAAAAAGGATGCAGTAAAGATTTCCGCTACCTGAGAAAGCTACCAAACAAGATTAATCGAAGATAAATAAACGGCACAGATAAATGCATATTCAAAAGGTAAAATATGCTTTTAATTAGTCGATTGAAATCCCCCATAAATCGTATCGGTAAATAGTGCGAAACTGTGGTCGGATGACAGTTTTGTACCACTCTGGGACCAAAATTTCTACCAGGAACACATAGTCCTTGCTTCGTGGTTGAAAAAAAATTTATGTGGGAGAGGATCACTCTAGAGGCCTCTGGAATGCGAGAGAATAAATTAGCATAATTTTGGTCGGAACGTTTGCTTAGCCTATGACGAGCAGCGTGTCGCTCGGCAATATACTGGTTAACGCGAGAATCGTAACCGATAGTTGCTTTTTCAACTTTCCTGATTGTACGTGGAAAATTTAATGAAGTAATAAAAATATTTTAGTTATTGATTCCGAATGAATAAACCATATGAGAGCGAATTGAGTTACGTGTATGCTTTTAAAAAATTTTAAGTTTAGGACTATTTTGTGATAAAATGGCATTTTTTACATTGAAGCTTTATTAAATATGATAAAAAGAAGCATGTACATTCGTCATAAAATTTATATCACGCTCTCAATAAATATTTCTTAACCAGTTTTGTCTGAGGAATGATACTCAAAGTAGATGACTGTAAAAAGAAGTATATCAAAGATTAATCAAGATAATGACTTTGTTTTCTAACACTAATGGATCACTAATTTTATTTTGTTATTGGAAATTTCAGTAAATCTTATTATTGCATATTGATAAAATTAACGATTGTAAGAAAGAGCAGTTCCGGATTGTAAATAAACATTTTACAATGTTCATAAACAATAAAACGAAAATATAAAAATAATGAACATGAAGACGACGGTTTTTATTCGTCTCATCGCCACATAACTTTGTAACCAATCAAACTTTTTTCATGTAGAAAGTATCAAGTCTTTTATTTTTGCACCGAAGAAACCACAGACTAATAAAAATCTGCTACTTCAAATTAGGATGGTCCTTTTATAAATAATCGTAATAAGAAGTAAAATTAAATTGATGACCAATAAAATATTCTGCAAAACAAGATATTGTCAGTTATACGTTTTGATTATAATTTATCTAAAATCGTCATTCAACGCGAGCTTGGTTTTATGCAAGCTTGGACTATATCCGAAAGCGTGATTACATAACTTATGCACTCCCGCCTAATCGCCCAGAGGTAAAAGTATTCTTATCGTTTCATGACGAAATTGTGCCAGGTGTACGAGGGATGTATATAAGTGATGATAATTGGCGGAGAGGGAGGGAATGACGAACCATTGAGCGGGAAGGGAGGGGAGAGGAGGGGGGATCAAAGGGAGAGAGAGAAACAAGTGTCCCTGTACTCAAGCAAGAACAACATAACAGCATATATGTATACCGTCCTCTCGCCGACGCGACAGCGCAAGTCATAAAAGCCTGGCTCGTGTCCACTTGCCTCGCATAAAACTTCTCCCCTCTATGGCTCGTACGGGCGCGCGGCACAAGAGAGCGAATTCTTGCAAGAGACGCGCGTGCGGCACTTGACCGATTAATAAACCGATGTCATCGCACCGGACCACCCCGACGTTACACGACCAGCCAACAACCCTCTTCTTGCCGCACTGATATCTTTTCTTTATCTGACTTTACCTATTTCCCTCCGTTCCCATTCTTCTCCCGTCTCCCGCTACACTCTCGCCTCATTTCTCTGTTTCGCTCTCTTTTTTTTTTCCTATCCTTATGTTCGAAGGCTACAATTCCATTCTGCACTTTTCCGATTCTAATTTTTAGATACGATCAAGGACATAGGCAAGCCGTAGTTCTAGTCTATATTCTCAGCGCTCGTCCTTATAGAATTTGTTCTCTTACAAAGTAACTCCTATAATGACACAGTTTATACTTCTATATAAATATAAATATATAAATATAATATAAAATTTATTGAATAGTAAAAGTGTTTTGTACATGTAGCCACTAATATAATTACAAGACATATAATTTCAGCGAATTGAATTTAAATTACTAAACAGCATTAGTGTATTTAGTTAACCTATTTAATATGTTTAATAACCTCTAAACCGGAATATATGTTAATGTATAAGTAAAGGGAACTAGATTTATTTAAACAATTTTAATTTGAAACAGTTATTCAAAGTATTTACTTAAACGTATCGTTAATGATTTTATGTAATTACTGGACAGTTTTAGCTAACGTGAAACTATTTTTAAAACAAATGACAACTTTCTATCTTATGCGCACTATTTTGAGTTACATTAACCCACTTTACAGTAAAATCAATTAAACGGAAGATGATTTTCACATAGAATATTTTACTTATTGATACGAAAATGTAAATTTTAAATACATTTAAATGGTCGAAACCACCGAAAAAATGAAAAATTTTAATTACCATTATTACCAGGAATTTATTTCATTTATCCGATCTGACCATAACAGTATTTATATTCTAATAAGTAATTAACAGCTTAATGTCTAATCGTTAGTTTTAGAATATTTCATAATAATAATATTCATGGATTTTAAAAACCAAATTAATTATTGTTATAAATATTGCCTATTGCATACTTATAAAATCAATGTAAATGAGACGTCTAAATGTATGCGCACAATTAATAATATATTAATAATTGTCGTGCTTCAAGTTGTAATTAATTAAATACAGAAGTTTTTCAGAATTACTAATTGCGAATTATGTATTTACACCTAAATCTGAAGTTGGTGTAGTAATAGCCTTTGCTATCGATATTGCAATGATAACCTATCTAAGCCGTGGCTCGCAACTATTGATTGATTTTCACTCAAAATTACGAAATTCCGCTAGCGCAAGTGAAGGCCGCGTTGCGTGGAAGCCCACTTTGATTTTTCGTCCTCCTGCTCCTCGGTAATATCCTCGAGGGTCCCCCTAGCGTGTGCTGGCAGAGTCGTCGGTGCGGTTTGGCGGCGGGCACTCAAACGGGCCGCGCTTTACCTGGGCCTCTGAGTTTTACGATCGTCGCGCCGAGGTGGCGATGTGTCCCCCGATTATCAACCGGCCGGGATCTCCGTCTGTCGTTCTTTGCCTCCTCCCTATCTCCACTTTGGATGTCTAGTGCGGACGACCCCGAGAGGCCTCCTCTTCGTTTTCTAGTCCGCGTTCCGTGTGGAAAAAAGAGGGCAAATGGCAAAAAGAACTATGCGTAAGAACGAGATATAGCCAAGGCTCCGTCTCTCGCTCGCTTTCTCTCTCTCTCTCTCTCTCTCTCTCTCTCTCTCGCTCTTTCTCACACACGCTCGCTTCCTCCTTTTATTTCTCTCTATCTTTCTTTAGCTCGGAACGATTGGATCCGCTAATTTGGTTCGGACGATACTACCTCGAGTAAGTATTGAACTGCGACGGCTTCTGAATGCTCGTCAACTCTCTCTCTCTCTCTCTCTCTCTCTCTCTCTCTCTCTCTCTCTTTATTTCTCACTCACACACACGTGCGCGCGCGCGCGGACATATTTTCTCTCTTTGTCTTTTTTGACTCCCACCTTCCTTATCCAAGCAAAAAAACTCCTAGAGACACTGGCACTCGCACTTATACGACTGTCATGCTCAATTCCAGTGATTTAGAGTGCTGTAGTTAATAAAGGTAGGAAAGAACGTGTCATCTCTATTCTTTCCTTGTCCCTTCGTTTTCTCCTTATCGTAAGTTTTTGAATATATATGAATTCATTACGAATGCGTAACTACATTAAATCGAGAAAACGATTCGTTGACGCAAATTTTTACAATTACGTTAATTAGCAATTAAGCGTGTTAAATATCTTAATAATCACTATAAAGTGTTTGTTCAAATAACAAATTTTTATTCTGAAATTCTGTTATTGTTCTTTTATTTAATAACTGTACATGCTCGATATTAAGATAAAATGTTTCACTTAAGAACCTTGTTGAATTTCTCAGTTTCCTCACCTTTCCTACTCAAGCCATTTTGCGATTCACCGTGACACGTGCCTGCGTGAGTGCGTAACAGGGAAACGATTATTCCATATAAGTGTATTATATATCGGTTGTATATAGATTTTGCCTGTGCTTGGCAATATTGAGTGAAATATTTGAAAACTGTTCGTCACTAACCAATTGGAATAATTTATGAATTTCTCGAAATGATACAAAACAGGCCCATGACAATCCCAACAATCCCACGGAAAAGTTAATATAAAAGTATTTATGTGTCTGATCATGAAAAAAAAAAAATAATAATAATAATAATAATAATAATAATAGTAACAATCAATATCGAACCATTAAACTCTCATAATGAAATAATGTGAGAAATAAAAGTTAACTCTATACATATACTACGCTAATGCATTTTCATACAAACATACATATTTGCGCGCGCGTGCACAGAGTTGATCATCTTATTCAATTCTCTGTAAGAAGCGGTCTTCAGCGATTCCGGAAGTGCGGCGAAACAAAAGCAGGGCAAATCAAGCGTGCCGAAGGCGTAACGAAGGCATTAGAATTTTGACAAAAAAGGTGCGCGCTCAAAGAAACAATGGCGCATTTAAGGAGCGCGCATCGTTATCGGGTGCAGCGCATCTTTAAACCGCGAGGCGAGACAATCCTCGCACGGCGCGAGGCGGCACGGTGAGCACCGCGAGAGAGTCTAAGGGGCCGTAGGGGAGAGAGGAATGAAAGACAAGAGGAAGCGTCGCCGTCACGAAAACGGGACGACTTGGCGTGAGACGAGACGTGACATCGTTTCGCAGTGAATGGCCGCGGGCCTACGACCGCGTACATATAGCGTATATGCATGAACGCGGGCGTTTAACGTATGAATTATAACAAGCGTGCAGACTAACTTTTTGTCTTAACACATGTTCAGGTCGACCGGCTTCTTTTTTTTTTACTTCTACCCTCGCCTCTTTCCTCCGCTCTT
>JAPYYT010004056.1:0-10874 GCA_030522565.1 Ceratosolen corneri | reverse complement strand
ACGAGGAATTACGTTCTCGGAGGCGCAGAAAATGAATTGCTCGGTGCATAAGACGCCGTGCACGCGAATGCCCGCGCGCCACCCAATGACTTTGGACTTTGTCTCGTGTGTGTTGGGTGGGGAGTTTGCGCGAGGACTCGGCCGATATCGCCGACCGACTATTTACAAACGCGAGTGCTCAGCGTCGTTTAAGGGAGAATGTAAGGTTTGAGAGGAAAGAAGTGCCACCCGAGAGCATTTAAGCAAATGCACGTCGACCTATTCTACCTTTAAGCGCGCGCATTTATATGATAATGCTGATCGTTCGGAATTTGTCGAGCGAACGATGTAAGAAGTGGAGAATCATAAATCTTTAATGGAAGTGAAAGTAATTCGGAAGAGCTTTTCCGGCGAGATTTATAAAAATCATATTTAAAAAAGATGGATGCCACGGGAGATAGGGGGGTGGTTAGAAGAAGAAGTAAAAAAAACGAGAGAGAGAGAGAGAGAGAGAAAGGACAACTTTGACACAAACTGTTGTTGGAGAAGAATAGGAAAATCGTGGAGCATTTTGCTGGAGTATGAAATGATATTTTTGTGCTTGGAGGTCGTTTCGTTCCCTCTCCCGTGCTTTCAATAACGAAAAGCGTTGCTTTCAGCTCCTCCGAGTACGTTTAATGAGCACAAAGCATTAAAAATATTATATTCAAACGACTCGTCCCTTAACGCCTAGCATTCTCAAACATGCTGACGAGCGCGTAAATTTCTCAATAAAATTCATCAACCTTTAACGACTTATTCATGCATACGCCCGTATCTGCATCAGCAGTATACGGGATTCGTATTAAAAGTCGGCTGGGCGCATTGAGAGTACAAGTCGAATATCTCTTGGAAACTCTGTCCTTTCGGCTCTACTGGAACATGTTTTTGTCATTGTGCGATGCTGGAGTAACGGCGTGAGATAAATTTCACAGGTATAAGAAAAGTGCGCCGACCCGTACTAGTGCTGTAGGGAGCTACGAGGGGGCAGCAGCTACTTTCTTCGTGAACGACAGGAGGGATTTTCTTGAGCCGCAGGACGGAAAAGCGACGGTGGCGGCGGTGGCGGTGGCGGCGGTGGTGGCGGTGGCTGCTGCTGCTGCTGCTGCTGCTGCTACAACGACGACGACGACGATGACGACGAGGACGACGAGAAGGACGATTGGCGAAATCAATTCCCGAGTAATTGTTGGAGAATCTGGGAGGTCGGTGGCCGCCCTTAAAAGTGCGTAAATAATTGAATTCGAAGGAGTCGCGGGGCGGAATTCGGCTTCGAATTCATGTTTGGATGCCACGGAGACAATGAACTTGGGGCGGGGGTGGTGGTGGACGTGGACCTTTTTGCTAGGGCTCTCTCCGAAAATTTGGAGAGAGTGGCTCGAATGGCTGTAGACGGCAGACGTCGAGACGGCCGTTCGATAATCTAATAAAGGAGCGAGCGTGTGCGTACCTCCCGCTTTTCTTCTATTTTCTTCTATCCTGTCTCAGCCTCTGCCCCTTAGGCACACGAACATACGAGCGCCTGCACTCCTGCGCCCACTGCACCCTTTTTTCTTCCATTTTCTCGTGATATTATAGATGATTGGAGAGTAAATAGCGACGCGGAGGCTTCCATAACTTTCTCGCAGTCGGGTATGTGTGTGGTGGTGCTTCTCATTCTTCAAAGTCTCGCGAAAATATTGCCCCTAACACAATCTATACTGAATTCGATTATGTAGACAGGTGCAATTTTCGTCGGGGGCGGCGTGTAAATTAATGCTACGAGGCAAACATTCTTCATACTTTATCATATATTCTACATTATATGTACCAAGTCCGGACAATAGGAAGAATATTGTGGTTCGTGAAATTTACAGCCCCGGAAGTGACTGAAGATTATTTTAATTACTCTGCCAAATAAGTTCTCGGTGTATGTGTGGACGCGCGTGTGAACTGATACTTTAATAATCTGTCGATTGTACCAACGTTATTGCAACAATTAGGATTATCAGCTAAAAAGACGAGGTCTCGAGCTAAGTTTACTTTTTCTCAAGTAAATTGTTATTTTATATTAATCGAGATCTAGCATTACGATACAATTCTATATAAACCGTGGCAACTAAGATTTGAATTTTGTACTTAAAAAACTTAACGTTTTTTACTTACATAATTAAGGATTTTAATAATGAGATCGTTTCCGTAAACTAACCTGTAACAGAAGAGAAAATAAAATTAGTTAATACGTTCATGTGCACATATACGAATATAGGCAAATAGTGAAAATGTAAATGGCCTGAAAGTTTAATCGTACGATATTTAAAATTATTATTATTAATAATCGAGAATAAGGCATAATTGATATTTCGTTCTATGAATGAGCTCTTTCGATCTAAAGAATAAATGAATTCCAATTTCTTTGTAAGGTAGTTGAAGGAATATAATTTGCTTCGCTCAGTATCTTTAATAACTCATGAGAGACTAAATTTCAATTTCCGTTCGAAAATCGAACGTTGAATACGTAAAGTTATATTCTGATGCAGTACTATTCTCCGCGAACAATGTCGGAGAAAGGCGAAATTAAATAATACTCGAGGATATTAGGCTAAATGGATTCCATCCCGCGATAGACAGAGAGCGGTAGGTAAAAGGGACGAACGTGAAAGTAAAGGAGCGCGAGAGGAAGAGGGGAGAGACGGAGGGTAGGCGAGGGACAGAGAGATACAGAGTGATAGAGAGATTGAGATGGAGAGGGAGAGAGAGGGAGGAAAGAGTCTTTTAGAGGCACGCCTGACTCTGAATAGAAGAGGGTTTTCTGCCCCCGGAAGAGAGGGGCAGAAGCAGTAGCGTCTCCTCGAGCCTCCGCCTCCGTCGTTGTCGACGTCGTCATCGACGTCGTTGTTGTCGTCGTTGTCGTCCTCGTTCCTATATAATTGACCATCGCGCGCTCACTCTAAATCGCTCACCCATTCCGCATTTTAAAGGGGAAATTTCCGTTTATTCTGACCTTTGCCCCTCGCTCCCTACTGCTTTATACGCCCGGCGCTCTCTCTCTCTCTCTCTCAGGTCTGCGCTCTCTGCTCTCCATTCAAGATTATTCGAGGAGGCCAGCGTTTGCTCTCGCGGTTGTAGCAGTTCAGACGGAAAATAACAGGACCTTTTGCTTGTGGCAGGTCGATGCTTTCGCGACGGTAGCAGTAGTGAAGGAGGCGGCAGAAGCCCTCGAGAAAATTGAGACTCTCCTGCACTCTTGAAATTTACGTAATCGACGGCCACCAAGATTGGACAATAGGAAAATTGCTGCTGCTCTATCTCTCTCTCTCACTCTCTCACTCACTCCCTCTCTCTCACTCCCGCTCTCTCTCTCTCTCTCACACTCACTCACTCCCTCACTCTCTCCCATCTCGCTCTATATTCTTCCCTTACTCCCTTCGAGGCGATTTATACTCGTTCCTTTGCTTTTTGCGCGACTCAAAATCATTTTCCGTAGATTTTCCTTTTAACAAATGCCTCTTACCTAAACTGCTACACCATTTTACTTTTCACTTGTAGGTTTCTCCACCTCATAAATGTGCACGTACAAATACCCAAGGAACTATATTTTGAATACAAAGCTCCTCTTTAGTCTTATAATAAATATATACATACTTTCATAAATGCATGCATAGGTACGCACATGGATTCAGACGCACGCCCGCGCATAAATATTGTAAATATATACATATATATATATATATTTATTTGGATGTTTGAATGTATTGGTGCAACGCAAAATTATATAAGTGATAACAACAACGACAACAACAACAACAGTTTAGGTTGTTACGCTTAAATAGATAATGCAAAGGGGAAATCCTTTTTAATTCTTGAAAATTTATACTCTTATATCAATGAAATTATATTGATTTATTGTACATGAAAATTTTAATTGTCGCTATATCAGTTGAGTAATTATTACGTACAAATATTAAACGTTAGCATTAGATATTGAAGAAATTGTTGGCATCTCGTTTGGTAAGTAGTTAGAAAATTCAAATTACATTACAATAGACATAATAAGGCAAGTGAAGAATGCGGTAATAAGTCTTTGATTAGTAAAATTAGTAGACTTTTGTAAAATATATGCTGCTTTTTCTTCTTTTTCCTACAAATAATTTGAACATTATAGAAACGATTTCATAAAAATCTCCTACGTATATAATGAAAATATTTGTCGTATGCTGCTGCAGTACAAATAAAATCAATGGCACAAAACATAAGCTAATAATGAAAGGCCAACGCATACTTGTATACGCTCACGTACACAATGAGTACATACGCGCTCGGAAATCATTGCAAAGCTTCCTTATTATTCGGAATCTATTTTCTCTCTTGAGAGAGAGAGAGAGAGAGAGCCTCGAAACATTTTTTTCCTCTCTGAGCAAATAAAGTCCCTTCCCTTCTTCCCAAAGAGATTGCCGAATCTCTCTAGCGAGAGTTCCAATAGAATTGCTTGTTTTCTCCGAGCGTCGCGACGGCACTCGCGAAAAGGCAGCGAGGCCGATGTCATGCCAGGATATCCGTACGTGACGAGGTCGTCATTGCTGTTGTTCCTTAGTCAAGACCAAAGCGTACGACGGACTTCTCCTATGTATACACTTTCAAGGGACTATTGGCTAAGATTCTGCTGCCTCCCTCTCGCTCCTATTTATTCTCCGTATTTTATCACACGGCGGAGGTATGCGAGGACACGTCGCGGCAAACTTCCGGTAAGCTCCGGCCTACAAATCTATAATGTATACTGTGATTCTCGTCCTTTACATTCCTTACCCTATTGGCACATGGACGCCTCGATTTCTCGTCAACCTCTTCTCCTCTGGCGATGATTTTTCATGTAATTCTGGGGCTGGACGCCATCCTCCATCTCAAACTCACATCACCTCGCACGAAAAGATCGTGTTAGCCCCATTCTGAGCTCATATTATATGCCATTAACATTTACTGTTAAGAATTAGATTATTGTTTATATGAATTGGAATTTTTGCGTTTGCGCGAGGCAGCGTCGGCTTTAGCTTTAATTAAATGATGGGAGATCGTGCGGTATTTAATGGCTCTTATGTTTAAATCTAAATTCGTTATAATGGAAGCTCAGCCACACTAATAGCGCAGATAATTAGATTTCTATCTATTTCCTGCTCAAAATAAAGCGGACGTGGAAAAGCATTACATTACTAATCTCCATTAAATTTTACTAGATAATATAAAGTATCGATACTATTATTTCTAAAAAGAATCCACCTCGCCTGAAAATCTCGCTGCAAAACGAATCATTTCGTTGGGATGGGAGGAAACGCAGTAAAACCGTGCAACACTTCTTCAGAAAAACGATTTACCTACGGAGTCAAACTCTCCTCGCTTACGTCATCTCAACTGGCTTAAGTTGCACGACAGGTGTGCCCATCATTAGTCTCTACATTCGTACCTACATTACAACGCAGCCAAAGACACGCGTGTGTAATATTTATACGCACGGTAGTAGCCACATTACCGATAAATATGACACATCTGGTGCTAATTACATAGTTACGCGGGCCAAACTCTTACGACTTCCGTTGGCATGTAGCTCGTTAGCCTATTCATAAATCACATGGAATTAATAAACTATCGACTGCAGGTTGGGATGACTTGGTCGAGGAGGTCGGGAGTCGGGGTGAGCCGAGGCTTCGAGAGGAAGTTGCTCTCCTGCGGACACGGCTCGCTCGCTTTTCCCCATCGAGATCCCAGCCATTGCCATATTATATCGGCCGAGGAAAATCATCGCACCCAATCGTCCTCCTTTCGTCACTCCGTCCATTGCGAGTGTCTCGATACGAATGCTTTCCCCGACTTGATTTTAATTCTTGGTTGGAGCTCCTGCGCCTGCGCGCTTAATTGGGCCGATGGGATCGAGGGCCGGCTGACATTAAAAGTTCCGCGAAATTCCTTTTAATACTCGGCATATTCGCAATGGGAGCAACGTGTTGAAACTCAAGGGAGCGTTTAATGATTCTTTTTTTTTTTTTTTTTGACGAATTTGGAGAATGCTGACTCCGCGACGCTAATTTTCTCGTTATGCAATTGTAAAATACAATCTTAGTGTCTTCTGTCGCTCGTAACTGCAGTTAGCCTGGAATACATTTTGTTTACATTCGAGCATTATTACATTTATCGGCGTCACCTTTACCTGACTCTTACAGCTATTGCAGAGCAAACTTTCGACTGACATTATTCTATTTAAGCCCATTTAAGTCATATATATGTATATAAAATTCGCGAATATTATGTACGAGATGCTTTCATTTAATCTCCAGTCATTTGTATTATTTTGGAGGCACACTCTCAAATAACAGTATGCTTCAAATAATTGTAATTGGACGTTGGAGGATCTGGAAAAATCAACTGCCTATGAGCATACTAGTACTTTATTCGACATAATTATTGTTTATGAAGTGGCCGTAGTAATATGGATTGATATGAACTAATTGATGAGTGAGTTTTAATAGGGGAAGGTCGTTATGTATTTAGTTTTTAATTTTAATTGTTGTTCGATTGGTGGCTACAGAATCACATGGTGGGTGTTTTCTTTTTCTTTTTTTGTTTTGTTTTTTGATCTAAGGAGAGGTGTGCATTAGTGTAGCGTCTGGATAGAATGGGACGCGCAATACACGCAATCATCCAATGTCTTACGACTAGAGCGACTAAAGTACGTAAAAGTGTGTATTATTTTAGTGAGTTTTAGTAAGAACTTTTTTTTTTACGTCGATACACATATAATATGTAATATGAGATATTTGATCTTTTTTCCGCTATATGATCGTACATTAGCTTGTGCACTGAGTTTACGCACACACGAACAGCGGTCATTTAGGTATTTCGTCCCGGTGAATTTTGTAAATGAAAGTTGCAAAGAATCTAAAAGAATTTTGTACACAGTCCACATGACTAAAGTTATATGTGGCAAGATAACAGGAAAATATCCATAGGTACATAGGCATCTGTAAAATTATACTCTCCGGTATAGGGAAACGCTTGTATTATATATATTGTATTATATATATATGGCGTGCGCTTGGTAGAGAGAAAAAAAACTCGTGATTAGTTGCGAAGCCAGTAATGTTGTATAATGCCGTCTCCCAATGATTTAGCGATTCGAAAACTGGACTCGATCACATTTTAAAGCAGCAATGCCTGCAAAGTCAAAGTTTTAAGGCCTATCGGAGCGTGGCATGTTGCTAAGGTCGAATCATCAGTTTTGAATTTCGAAAACCACTTCCGATGCGTACTTGCAGTCGCAGCATTTTTCCAATATGTGGAACAAATAAATTTTTGTGCTTCCGAAGCGCTTTTGTTCAGATTAAATTTTTAACAACATGGCGCTGCCGAATCTGCTCTTTACACACATCTCTCGACTCGTGCACTGAAAAGTCCCAAGCTTCCACCGTCAAGGGGCCCTTACCGATGCATAAAACCCAAGTGTAATTAGCACTGGGCGTTCACATTGCAATCGACAAATATTAATCGGCCCTGGAATTGAAGAAGCAGCGAGATTTCGAAGGGAATTTTCGGGTAGGCGCGCGCGCGCCTGCAAACGACGCAAACGACGATTCTAATTGATTGTATAACTCAATCTTTGTCCAAATAAAATAATAATTGGTAATTGAATTTGCATTTGCCGGAGATGGCGTAGCAAAAAGTCGGCAGATCGAACCTTTCTCTACGACGCACTCGAATTATTTATTCAATCCCACGTGCTCCTTTAACCACATTAATCACGGCGAAAAACGAAAAACCGAGGCACGCTCGAGGAATAATAAATCGGCTCTCTCTCTCTCTCTCTATCTCTAAAGAGTTGAGCGCTCGGCATAAAAAAGGCACAGCGGTCGAAGGAAAATGTAAGTTTACTGTTACACAAGACAAAACGTTCTATTACCTCTCATTACGGTCGCGCGCGCGCGCGCGCCTGGCAAACAGCGAAACGACTCGGGGAAAAAAGCCATTCCACAGGCATCCCAGTGGCAGACATGGGAGGAGGATTAGGAACCGGTATGTATGCGCGTTGGGGCCGTGTTCCAGGGAAGTCGCCGACCGCGGGGAAAAAGTCAGCAGCTGCCCCGGCCGCCCCCATAAGGAGAATCATCGGCCGTGCGACACCGCTACGCGTGCCTTTTTTGCAGCCGGCGATTTTCTATAGGATCGACGACGATCTATATACCGTACGCCGGCAATGGGTTTATGGCAATGGAGCTTCGAGTGGCAAACGACGTCTCGGAAAAAGCTCGCGCATCTGGCCACCACGTAATAATGACGACTTTGTCTCGCGCGACGCTCCTCCATTCGAGCTTATCGATTAGGGCGAAAGTGCGCGGTGCTTTCGTGTCGTAAATCAGGCGGATGCGCCTCTTATGGTATCTTTGGCGATAAAGCACTTTGTGGAAGTGGGTGCGATGTTTGTGGGTTTGTCCTCATGTTGAGGATGTTGAGGAGTGGTCGGTTGATGGAAGTCGAGGGAAGCCGTTGATGATGCGTTTCCATGGCCAATGTCGCCTCGCTAACGAGCGACCACCTGATTAATATGCAATCTGATGTCGGAAAAAGTGCTGCGATCAAGGTGTATTGGGTATAAGTGTGGGGCGATGGGAAATGGTCGGATGGATTGTTAAGTGAAAAGTGCAGTTGCTCGGTAATGGCGACCTCGCTCACCAAAAGTAACGCCATACTAGTGATACATCGCATTAGAATATGACAAAGTAAATTAATTAATAATTCTTGCCTCACTTTTTGCCTCCCGACGTCGTTTGAGCTTCTCAACTCGTAATGCGCTCAGTTTAACGAAAAAGGTACGAAGTGATGTGCGATATAAAGTCAGCGGAGGGGCACAATTAGGAGAATATAAAATTTCTTTTACATTCGAAATTGCGCTGATTCTCATAATGATGCATTAACAACAGAAAATTGCTTGCGAGGATAACACGTTCTCGGCAATAAGCGAGATCCATAAATCTTGACGCTCTTATGATATTCAGCTCTCTTGGCTTATTACAACAGCGCCATTTCGTCGGCATAAGTGTACGAGCGTTGAAATATACAAAAAGGCGTAAGTGTAAATAGCGAAACTTGAAACTGTTTGAAACATTTTATACCGTCGTTTGATCTAATCTAACTAATAATAAGAACGCACTGCTGTTTTTACGTATTTTACCTTATTTTAACTCGGAATCACATTACTCGCGCATAATATAAGCCTCCTCCTCCAGGTTATATTTTAAAAAAGTAAGCATAATTCAGAGGGTAATGCATTCAAAGTGCCGAGGTTACAAGTGAAATAAAAAATGAGGGGGCACGGAAAAAACTCGAGCGATGCAAAAGTGCAAAGCAGAACGGCCTCTCTCTCTCTCGCAGTAATTTAATAAACATCAGCAGCGCGTGCCCTCTCATCGACAAACTCATAAAATTGAAAAGAGGCCTGTCCGCTCGTAGGCAGCACAAACAACTGCCTCGAGATGCTAATGCATCTCAAGTGCGTAAAACTTCCCGCAGTAAACCTTCGCTATTTATTTGCATAATCCAAACTCTATGCGCAATCGAAGCGCATCCTCACGTGATCCTGAAAATTATCCTCGATGCACTCGGCACCACAGCACTACTCGCAGTACCACCACCAGCACCACCAGCACCACCAGCAGCAACATCGCCGTTACCTAGCCGCGAGATCGTCCGCCCCCGCCCCTCGTCACCAGACCGCCGTCCCCCCCGCCCCGCCCCTACGCGAATCGCGTTCGCATGACTTTGGTTTATTTGCCGAGGCGAGTTACGAAAGACGCGGCTTTTATGGCCTACTTATTCGTTTCCGGGAACCGAGTCCGCGACTGCTCTCCTTCCTAATTGAACTTGGCGCATAATGACGCGCGACTCCGCAGGTTTAACGCTACGCCCCAAAGCATTGGACGAAGCTGCAGTCCAAGCTCTGGAATGCCGCCATGAGCTTTGTTACGTCGTCGATAAGTGCGTTGGCTGCTAAGGGGTTGTAACGCAGAATCTGCCCCTCAACCGATCGATTTTCCTCGGCAAAGACAACGAAGCCGAGGTCATCTCATTCGCACGAACAAACATGAGCCCGGCGATGCGCTTAAAGCTTAAAGCTTATCGAGCCCCCAGTGTGTCGCCACGAGAATGACAGTTAAAATCACTGCCCTATCGGGCCCCGGATAATCGCATGCGATTATAATCATCGCTAATTTCTCGGATGGAAGAAACACGTAGGCTCGAACTATTGAGAATTTAGAATGGCCGGCACTCGTTGTTTTCGCCGCTCCTCGCACTTCCGACATCATCATCCGACCCACAATTTATGCGTCATTGTGCAAGTGTGCGCAGCTGCCCATCTGGCCTTTCAAATCAGCACGTCATCCGCGAGTTAAAGCGATAAACGACACGAGCGACAATATGCAAAATAAACGAGCTGAGGAATGCGCCACACCACGATCTTCAAAAGGGCCTCCGACGATCATTCGGCTAATGAAAGGGGAGGAGAGGAGGAGAGGAGTAATCGCGTGACTCGGTAATGCGTTTCCGCGCGAATCGCCGGCACTCGGTGAGTCGCCTAATAAGCCGGAATCGAGCGATTTTTTAAGGGCCCTAGTCTAGGCATGGGTTTTGCGCCCGCGAGGAGCCCTCGAATAGAAGGTAAGCATCGGTTTTCTGGCGCGCAAGCATCTCGCGCTTGATTAACGAGAGTTCGAATAGGTGGATGTTTAAGTGAGCGGTGGAATGAGCCGGTGCAAGAAGAGAGGTGAGCGACGAGCGAGCGAGAAGAGGAGCGAACGTGAGAGCGAGAGAGTGCGCGGGGCGGGCAGGGGGGTGGG
>JAPYYT010004055.1:0-12584 GCA_030522565.1 Ceratosolen corneri | reverse complement strand
TTGCTTTTTCATTAGAGGCGCCTGGGCCACCGACGTAACCCCCTTACCGCCCCGCTCCCATAGGCCAATTTCCCCTTACCACGGCCCAGCCGCCCACTCCCCGTCGTCCCGCCACCCGTGTCCACCCCCGAACGTCTTCGCGGGGCTGACGGCCCGCGGCCTCTATTCCGTTAATGCCCGAGCGCTCCGAACGCTTTGATTGATGACCGAGGAGAGCCTCTCAAGCTTGCGAACTCGACCACCCCTCTCCTCGCCCCGCCGCCCTCGTCGCCGTCACTGTCGCCGTCGCCGTCGCCCCCGCACCCGCCTCCGCCGCCACCTATATTCGCACGCGCTGTTTCGCGAGTTGCGCGAGGTCGCGTTGCATTATTGTTTCGGGCCTACACGGGCTCCTTTAATTGCCCCAAGCTACGTAGCTCTGAGCACGACGACCTTAAATCGCTCAAATGTTATTGTGTCGCAGTTCGCTGCAAATACATTAGCCCGATTAAGCCTGACCTCCACTACCAATTCTGCCTTGCGTATGCTTTTCGAATCGAGCTCTCTAGCATTTTCGAAGCCTTTTTAGTGGAGATTTTTAACAGATCTTTCACAGTAATCAAAAATATTGATGTAGAGCTTGGCTTAGTGGCTAAACGTTGTATCTGGTGATCTATCTGTTTTCTCTCTCTCTCTCTCTCTCTCTCTATCAATCTATCCATCTATTTATCTATTCGCGTCCGTATAGTCAACCCATGTCGACAAATAGTCGCTGTATTATTGTGATAGGCAAGCTAGTGTGGCTACCAAATACAATTAATATTGAATCCTCCAATGCTCGGTGTTGCTTGAAATGTACTTTTTATCTTTCATATTTACATGCAAAACAGTGAGATTTTATAACGTTGAATTCTCGAAAATAGAGGAATCTCGGAAAATCGTACGGCATTAAATTTCTATCAAATATATGCTCGATACGCATGAAAATGGAAGAATTAGGTTAAAAGGTGTTTTTCATTTGGTTGAAATGCAGATTGATCTGATTAACTGCTACGTAACTTTTCTTTTATGCAATAACAAGAATTTAAGTACATTTTCACCAGTTAATACAATTCTTTCTTAATGCTCTATGACATTATTTAATTTCAGGTAATCACAGTAAATCTAGAATGCGAAAATTATATAATATGCGTGGCTGCAATTTATCTTCATTTCCTACTGGATTTTCGTTAATAAAAGCTTTTATAAAGTTGTTCATTTAATTGTTAAAATATTTTAATAATCAATATAAATATATCGATATTTTCAGCTAAATATACATTATTGGTATTAATTGTTTTAACAATAAAACTTCGTCTAACAATAAAAAAACATATATAATATTTTTGTGAACTAAATTTTAATAAAATTATTAATGGCATTCTCTCATATTTCCAATTCGAATATAATTCTCATTTTTCTTGTAACCTATCAATATTTGAAATACAATGTATTCACTATATTATAGGAACGTATGCTAAAGACAATAAAGCTGCTTGAAATTTCCTATTTGAAACAGTAAAGTGGAGTTATCATAAATAATTCATTCAAAATTACGAATTTAAATCTTAATTTTTCATACTTTACATGGATGTATTCTTTAGAAACTACGAAAATGTAAAACGTAAACTCGTAACTTTATAAATACATAACCAAATATGACTGCTTTACGGTCATAATATCAACATTTTCAATATATTATAGTTTAGTACTCTAATGATTACGGGTCCATTTCAACAATAACATGAATGCAAAATTACACCAATGATCATACAAAATTCAAAAACGCTTCTGATTTTGCGAATCAATGGTAGCTTTTATATTTAATAAATTTGATATTGAGCTAGAAAATTTTACTTTAGTAACATTTGTATTATTTATATTGACACTTTTTACAGACTAAAAAAGATATATTCCAAGCTTCAATTTGCCAGGAAAATACAATCAAAATTATAATTACAGTATTTTCATTTATAACAGGATAATCTGTTCTAATCGTGAAAAATTATGTCAAACAAAGTAATATAATCATAAATTAATTATTTTATAGATGCAACTAAACATGTCTCTTTAGATGACATCGAGAATAAAGTACGAAAGTCCCTACAATAGTTTCATTCAACATTTATTACGGTTTAATTATTTTTCTTAATCAATTGTCGGCTCTTTTAATTGTATGTGTATATATATATATATAATATTCCTATATATATATATATATATATAAAGATAATTGTATATACTACAATTTGTTGATCAATAATTGATTAGTGACACAGATCACATGTGGTAACTTTATCTGGCACATTAAAATCAACTTTACACATTTTATATCAATAGACGGCCATTTAGAATTTGTATCCATGTATTATTTCATGCAAGTGCGTCAAATTATTTCGAAAATATTTCAAATTTCAGGAATAATTACAAATCTGAGAAAAATTTTTTAGAAGTTTAATGGTAATTGCTACACTTGTAGTAGACAGCAAAATTAAATATAATTTTCAAAATCAATTAATTGAATTGTTGTGCACGTCGCTTTTTATCAAATCTAATATTCCTATTTATTTCTCATTTAACTTTTCTATAATACTAATTTGTAATTACTAAAATTTGTGATTTTGCTAAAAGAAAAATAATGCCAATATATTTAATATCTTAGGAAAATTGTTAAAAATATAGCTTCCGTTAGTTCTTTGAAGTTCATGGGAAAAAAATACAGGGCTAAAAAATAATTTTAGGTAATAGTAAAAATTAAAATTATTCTTTGTTATTAGGAGATTAAACTCATAATACGGAGTTTGATTTTAAAGTGTTGAAGGGAAAAGGTTGTAGCATCTAATAATTATTATAGTGGTTGATAAAATTATTTTCTTCAAATTGAAATTAAGTTTACAAAGACTTTAAGAGCCTTCTTGCTCAAGTTTTATTTGTTTTTCTTCTTTAACGTGCATTAAATCTTATATTATATTGATTATATTGAAGTTTAACATAAAAGTAATTCTAATTTATCCTTAGCCATGGGTAATTTGTAATATAAAAATTATTTATGAATGCACGCTTTATGTATATAAAAGTAAAAGGAAATTTTTTTTTTACTGCTTATCGTAGCTCTTTAATACTTTTATAAGTATGCCATGAAGGGTAATTCTTTAATTTCGAGAAATGTAAATATAAATAAGGTACTTAAAGCATACTCTACTCGAAGTCGAATTATTAATTTTGTGGGAAAGAATATACCTTATACCATTGAAATAATTATTTTCATTGCAAATGTAATCCTTTCAATTATTTTATTGGCCATTATTCATCTTAAATGTACTTAGAATTACTTCAATGTTCTCTTAGAAACAATTATTAATATCTCATTTCGTTAATGCAAGTTGCATTAATGAATTGAGCTGTGAAAATTACGCCAGAGGCATGATATTGATACGTTAGGCTATTTTACATTTCTCTCATTCATTAAATACTCGCAATGTGAAAATCTTTGTTAATAACTTTTATCGAATAAAAGAAAAATGACTCTTCTAATCACAATTAAAATTGTATTAAGATTATATTAATCAACACTATTATAATTATATTGCATTAATATTACGAAATCATGGTAGCAAAATAATAATAATAATAATAATAATAATGATAATAATAGTAGTAGTAATAAGGCAGTAATCATCGGAATAATTAATTGAATAGAGTAATCTTTGTATTTCTACGTGCCTAAGGGTACATTCGGTTGTCGCTACTACAACTTGGAACTTTTGCCACCTCTTCTTGTTAAACTAATTTTCATACAGCCATACGTTCGCGCATATTTTGAACGCAATAATCATATGTTTTTAAATACAAAATTAGTTTCGTTAGATAAGTATGAAAATGCGTGAACTAATTATTCACGATGCTCTTTCCACGAATATGAATAAGTAAAACAATTATTGGCGCGCGCTACAGCCACTTCCTACTCTTTCATATTTATCTCTATTCTTTGTATATTCTCCAGCAAAATAAAATTGCTGAACCTTATAGATCACAAGTGGAAATTCCAAAGCGCTGCGTATTAATACTTTATAAGCTCTGATTTACATTGTTCGCAACGGGCTTCGCGATTCATAAGCAGAGGCATTCGCGAAAGTCGATAAGACACGAGTACGAATAACTCCCGAGTAGCGATATTCATCTGTGGCAGAGAATAAAGGCTCTTAAAAGATACCGAGGAGAAGAAAGGGCGCATCCATAACTCCGGAGGCGTAAGCGTTAACGAGGGTAAAGTGGCAGCGCGGCAAAGGTAGAAATCGACGAGCGCAGGAGCCAGAACTAAAAGTGTAATTAACGATGCGCGTAAAGTCGCGAGTGCGCGGGCTCCGCATTTTCGACGCTGCCGTCGCCGCCGCCGCCGCCGATGCTGCCGTTGCTGCTGCTGCTGCTGCTGCTGATGCTGATGCTGATGCTGATGCTGCTGCTGCTGCTTAGAGGTTGCTTAATAAAATAACTCTGTTAGGAGCGCCGGGGCGAGCGCGCACTAATGTACCGGTCGGCGGCGACGGCGGCGGCGGCGGCGGCGGCGGCGACAGACAGGGGTACTAATACATAAAGTAGCTTAAAGTAGAAAATTGTGGAAGCGTCGTGATGCCCGGTGATTGCGTTACCTCAGGGCTTTGATTTAAAATGCAGGAGGGCGGCGGCTGCCTGAAAGCGAGCCGCCGGGGGATGGCCGCCGAGCCTCGTCTTGCGCCCTCTTCGGGATCGGGCCGACGGCTGATCGATGCCCGTAGGACTCGCGGCGATTAGCCGGCCTCCTGGGGGATGGCGAGCGGCGCCGGCATCGATCTACCAAACCGGATTATCCGCAGTCGCATCTCGGTATTAGCGACGAAGAAGTCGCGAGGAAGTAGGGGCGGGCAAAGTATTGCCTACCGCGATAAATAGAATTTCGCATCGGAAACGAAATTGAAGGGGTCGGGGAGACGCGCTGGATTTTCATTTCAGTCTTGGTATTCTGCGCTGGAACGATGATGGAATATATCCCGAGCTCTCCTGCCTAGATGGAAAATCTCAAGACCTTGGAAGCCGAGTTAATCCGATGTCGGATGTAGAGCGGCACGGAGGCAAGAGTAATTGATATTGCGATTTCCCATTCGAGATTTCAAATTCACTTGCCGATTCAACTGTACCTCGCCAAAATCTGCTAATCAACTTCATTGCCGACATTTTGCATTAGCATAATGACTTTGCTCCTATTTCTTTATTTGCATATTTAAATCAAATGGAATTTTATTCATACCATCTTCATTTGGTGCTTTCATATATAATCAGCTTTTTAACTTATTAAGGTACCTTAGATAAGATCAACACGAATTCCCGTCTCGAAAGAAACTAAGCCAATTTGTCGAGCATGATGGAAAATCGTAAAAGCATATAAGAATTTATTCCTAATGTTCGTATTTAAGGTCGAATGTGCTGCACGTAATTTTAAATGCTCGAGATCAGAAATATTTTGTAAATGCAAATAAATTACGTGTAACGACATTAGAACAATTTTTCTTCCCATTTATCTAACTGCAGCAGTTAATTAGGGGATTCAATTGCATTTGAAAACAAGAAAAACGAAAAATACAATGACAAATAGTCAACATTTTCTTTGAAATTCATAATTTTATTGGATTTATCTTGAAAATATAAATTTATTTATTTATCCATCTGCGTGAAATATCTATTGTAAAATAAGCCCAAATAGGAAGACACGAAAATCTATTGCCAAGAAAAGGTAAAATAATATATTAGTAATTATAATTCTATTAATTTGACTGTTACACTTAATTTGAAATTAAGATGGATAAAGTTGATCTGGCAACGATACGCTTACTGATATCGAATTACTCTTTGAGTGACAATTCACTGCTTTATGCTAATATGGTGCTGTTATTCAATAAACTTTTGCAAGGCCGATGGAAATATTCCAATAATATACGATAATATTAAATGCGTATACTCCATAGGCGTATCAGCATTACATTAATAAATGCAACGAATCATTCGAAAGCATTTCTTTAAATCTGCTAAAAATTGCAAGCACATATGTTTGCCTACCAATCGCACTTAATCACAAACGAATCTACGCACTGCAATTGAAGGAGATTTATATTTGAAATTTATGATTTCTATGCTTTTTCTTGGTCGATGTATTTTACCGTAAATGCAAAAATACTTCAACATCGCTTAAAAATTGAAGGTATCTTCTACCGATACATAATATTTATTGATAAATTCACAGAGAATGAGAGAGAGAGAGAGAGAGAGTGATAAGATTCATAAATAATACAAACATGTTTTTTAACGAATGAAACTGCAATAAATTTTTTGTAATTGATCGGATGGAATACGTGTAGCTAAATTAATAAAGATACCCTCGTGAAGAAATTGAGGAAACGAATGACAACAATTTGTCTGGTACTATAAATAGATTTTACGCAGGTTAAGATTGTTTGCACTTATCATGAATATTTATCAATAAAGATATTAGCTCTTAGAAGAAAATGTGACTATTAAAGTACATATATTTGAGTTTAAATTTAAATTTACTTATCCTTTCGAAATTCAACGAGAAATAAATTGTAAAATTGCCACTTCGTAATCTTTTTTTATTACTTCGAAACTTATTAAATACTTTATAAATTAAGTAGTAAATATACACGAATTATTTTATAAAATATTTATTTGTTTCGATCATTTTCATAATTACCGTGTGTAATATAATTATTTCGTATGATTGCATATAATCATATAATGCATATGTGCATCGGACGTTATTCTTTTCCACACCTTCCTTTATTGCATTAAAATTAACTTTCTTTTAATTTAATATTCTATTGCCAATGAAAAGAACGAATTTAAAGTAGATTTACATTCATTATATATCCCTAAAGTGTTTATTTCGAAAGAGATTATAATTATGCCTTTACTTAATATTTTTACTAAATAACACAGTACGTGTGCTTGTAGAAATTACTAGATAAACTATTGTTAAATAATATCATTTATTCAAATACTCACGAATATAAGGTGAATATATGCATTTTATGCAAGCTAAATTATGAATTACATTACATTGCGATTGTTTTAAATAATGAGGTATTAAATACATAATAATGACGACGGAAAATGAAATAGAATATTCGAAACTTATAAAAGTACATAAATTATCTACAAATAGAAGCGTAAAAATTTTTCCCAATACTTTTAAACCTAATAACCCGTTACCTACTTTAATAATATGGTTTTTATTCTAGATAAGGTTTAATATTTTTTGTTTATAGAGATTCATAAAAATTTCATTCAATCAAAATAATTAATTTTTATGTCAATACTTTGGAAATTACTTTTCCCCGACTTCCACTGATTTTTACAAACTTATTTCTCACAACTATTCATGACTTTCGAGGTGTCAACGATATTAACAATTACAGTCACTCCACCACCGCCATTGTAATTCTAGGATTAAAAAAGGACTGAACGAAGGCATTTTCACCGCTTATATTAATTAATTGAATGCCCGCACGTCCGTCAAAACTGAAAATCCGATCATTTGCGCATTATATGTTCAACTTATATGTTCAACCAAAGAAATCCGCCGCCGAAAAACGTTTGGCTCTGCGAGATAGGAGCAAGAGGGATAAAAAAAAAAGAGGTAGACAGAGACGATAAGTGACTCGACCACCTAACAGCGTAACGAATCAATTTTGCGCGGAATGCTACTTTAGAAATTTAAGGGCAGCGCACTCGCAGGGGATGAATAATAAACAAGCTTATCATTTAGTTTATATTGGTGGATGGGAAGGGAGAGACGGGGGCCAAGAGGAGGCGGGCTAAGGGATCAAAGCCGTGGGTCGTGAGGCCCACTGCGCCTGTCCCCGATGCACAGATGGAGCGGTAATGAGCGAACAATGGGATGCAAATTGGACAATCGGCCAGGATGCCCATTGCGTAAGGGCCGCGGGCAGCCAATCAACCACTAACCAGCGCCGACACCTGGCAGCCCAGGGCTGGGCGACGCCACTTCGCGCCCCAGGCCTACGCTCCTACTGTCTTCAACGGTCTCACGGCTTTCAAAAACTCGCATCGCTAAGTGTTGTTGAATTTTCTTCAACTGTCTTTACTAGGCAAACTTCCATAATTTAATTGGCGATTGTTATTTGAAATGTGACGGCTAAATTAGATGGATCACTTCTTTTATATTCACCCTTTGACATGAAGGCTAATAATAGTTGGGAGATACGAATGCTATTAATGGAAGTAATAAGTTTATGCCAATATTATGTAAACAACGTGCGCTTCAGCGTACGTTACACTTTTCTTCATTTATTGTCCCGAGATATTCTCTTATGTTCGCCAATGGACCTCTAAAGCTATCTCTTAACCATTTATCGAACCAAATCCCTACAAAAATCCCATCATGTGCTTTTCTTTATTTCCTGTTATTGGTACATAGTTGATCCATTGGAATTTACGATACCCTTGTAAAATCAAGTAAAATATAAAAGTTTCTCGATTTTAAAGTTTTATACCCATGAGCTCTTTTATCGCACGTTATGCCCCATATTTCTATATTGTAATAAATAAATTTTCTATTATTATGGGGATGGAACATATATATATTATTTAAAAAGTTCATTTTTATTTTTGATTATATTCATTTTAATCAATCTCAATGTTCATTAATATCTATGCTTAAATTAAGCCAGATAATTGTAGTTTAATCATAAAATAATTATAAAATTTAATCAGACAATTTGCAGCTAGGGAATAAAATTTTTCTACAGACAACAAATTTCATTATTTTTATATCAGTTTTATAATATCTATTGCCTAAGCTAATTTAATGCATACTTGTCATAATTATTCTATTGGCTATAAAACCTGTTCCTCTGCAATATTTGAAATTAAATTAATTAATAAACAGAAAAGAAATCTATATGTATCTTCTAATATCCCTTGAGATTTTAATGATAATAATCATGTTATTGATAACAATAATGTGTTAATAATGATATGTATTTAATAACGTTACGTATTTAATGATTAACGTGGGAATATACTTTTTAAAATGTATTTTGCAACAAAAATAAATCATAATTTCCTTACTTTCATATTTGTAATAATGGATAATATTTTAGTAAATTAAATCTTATTGTAGTACTATTTTTTATCTTTATAAATTATTGTGTTTTATCGGAAAAATTGAATTTTATTTATTTTTTAAAAATTTCTATATTAAAACTAGAACATTAATTCAACCTATGCATGCCCTCAACATCATTGGATTTATTAAACTATATTTATCACATTTTAATGCGTGTCTATAATGCTCATTTGTATATTCATAATTAAATGTAATTGAAAGACGTCTCCTTATTTATAAACCTATGGCATGCCCTTCCCTGTGGTCTTGGGAGGTAATGTGAAATGGCAATGTAAAATGATTACAGAAGCACTCTGAGTAAGATTTAAAATATTTAAATCCTCTATTCTTAAATGGCTTATTATTTTTATTTATTATGTAGTATCAGCTATAATACACAATTAAAATATTTGATTAAAAATTCATGAAATACTAGACATTATGTTAAAGTGTAATAAATAATGATAAATTATCAAAATTAACATTAAGAAAAACTTATTTGTATATAATACTATAAATATAAATATTAAATAAAAATATATTCAAATTTAATCATATTTATTCATAGTATTATATATAAGAGAAATATTATTTTTAATACGTAATACTAATAAATTTCAATTATTGTTTTTTATTACACTTCAACGCTATATATCTCATAAAGTTTTTACAAATATTTTGCAATACAAAATAGTTTATAAAAAACTATTTAATATAATTTTTATTAAATTCTAACTCAATATTTTATATTTGAAATAATTTAGTACTAATTGAAAATCAATTTCCAATTGAAAAGTATATATTGTAAATTAAAATTCTTGCAAAACTTAACATTCATTAACATTATTTAATTAAATTCAATAATTATCTCCCTATAAATAATCTTAATATTTAATTATTATTATTTAATACTGTTCAAATAATCATATTAAAAATGTTCTCATTTCCTATAAACAAAGCAAACATAAAAGGGTAACTTATTTTTATAAAACATTTATTTAACTATTATAATTTTTAGTAAATATTTAAAAATTTAATAGTTAAAATAATGTTGTAAACACAGCATGCATATTATATTTTGATACTTATTCTAATTATTATTAAATAAAAAGTTTAAAATTTTGTTTATAATTATAATAAATACTTCGGTTAAATCTTTGTTTAAAATAATGAAATAGATTAATTTTTTTTAATATTTGAAATATTCAATTTTTGTTCATACATACATGCATGCATAAGTACGTATCTATATACACATTGATATACATATAATCTTTTTAATATGTTCAATGTAAGTACATATTTAAATACTAAAGATTAGCTTATCATTCAATTATACGTAAGTCAATGTAAACATTTATTATAAAAAAAGAAAGATAAGATTATATTTAGCTTATATTATTCTTTATTTATTATATTTTGAGTTGTAATAAATAGTTTGTTACATCCATAGAACTTCAAATCATTTTAATTGGATAAAGTTTTTCTCATAAAAGTGTTAACTTTATTTTAAATGATTCCAATTATGTAAAATATTGTTTATTAAATTTTATTTTAAAATTTTTATAATTTCTCTATATTTATCAATATTAACGATTAATGAATTATTAATTAAGAAATTCATTAGAAATAAGGTTTTCTTTTTTTAATAAACTACACATATTTATCGCTGTATTCCTCACTGTTTAGCCACACGTGTATTATTACAAAAATTAATTATTCCAGCCGTAAAAATTTTTCAATTTTTCAAAAAAAGAAATAAACTTTACATTTTTCAGTTCTATTGGTATTTTATAGTTAATGTGTATATATTTTTTGTGATGCATAATTAACTTACCATCATATATATTATATAATCGTTTATAATATATAATATATAATATATAATATATAATCGTTTATAATATGTAATTTATAATCCTTTATATTAAATATTATAGACAAAATTGATACAACTGATATTTTCATTTATTATATATAATTAAAAACTATAGATACACATATTTTCAAAATACAATTTTTGCAAAAAAAATAAAAAGAATTTGACGTCGAATCGGATTTCTTCAACTTGTCGGCCTAGACCCGTTTTTGGTGCAATCAGTGAATTAATTACTATACATCGTAGAAGAAACAATTTAATATATTTATAATAAATACGGAAGTATATATATATTAAATAAATAAGTACTTATTAAATGGAACTCATAAAAATGATTGATATTTACTTTGAATAGAAAAAGATAATAAAAACTATTTAAGTCTTAGTTAAGAAATCTAAATAACAGGTTTTTCTGTATGACAAGCTTCTTAAAAATTTAAAACAAATAACTTCATACTAAAAGATTAGTTTAAATCCAAACTCGGCATAAGACGAGCTGTATTGAATGAATAATTTTGTAAAAAATATATAGAATCTAGAACTTATCCTATAAGAAAACTAAATATACTCTAAAAAAATAAAATATATCCTGATATCACATTCTTAAAATTGTTGATTTGGCAACATACAAGCACAGAAGTACCAGTACTCTTTGTATTATCAATAAAAGTTTTAAACGCATCTTCTTAAAACCTTATTTTATATTTCTTATCTTAATCTAATATATTCTCTATCCTATCTAATAGATTCTCGAAGCTTAGAAAAGTCTGTAAAGATTTTAATGTGTTTATAAAAAATTTTAAAGTTGTTATAAAATTAAAAATTTTTAGTATCATAGCATAAAATTCCATTTTAAACTACAAAGTTTTGTATATAATCTTTAATATTATAATTTTTATTCCTTTAATTTTAGTTAACTTTAGTGTTTAATAAATAAATTTATAATTAAAGCTTGAAATTCTATAAAACTTTAAAAGCAAAAAAAATACTGTAAAATTTAGCGTTATATATCTCTATAAATAAATTTTAAAAATTTGTAGATAAAAAGAAAGTTACCGTACGTTTCGAATGAAGATCCAAAAGAAACTTTGTCAACACTATCGACTGCCTTGTTCGCCTAATATAAAAATAGAAAGAAATGACCTATTGATGAGTATTTGATTTATATCTTTATAAAAGTAATCTTTGTCGCCCTAAATACAGATATTAAATTTAATCAAAAATTTCTTTGACGATTAATTTTTAATATGAAATATCAAAACAACGTTAAAATCAATTGATTGAGCAAGAAATGACTATCGAGAAAATACGAAAAATATAAGTACAATGTAGTAGAATGAACGAAATTTCTTACGCCATTATTTAACATGAATTCCTTTAATTGAAAATTATTTTCATATTGAAATATATATTCAGAATTTTTTACACATAATGAAAGTTTTGTATAATGAATAAATCATGAGGATTAATCTTGTTATATAATTAAGGATTATGCATACAACTATAAGT
>JAPYYT010004053.1:0-13341 GCA_030522565.1 Ceratosolen corneri | reverse complement strand
TGAATGTGATCTTTGCTAGAATATTCGATTAACATTTTACGAATATTATTTACATGTCCTTCTGTTCGAACCGCGAGTGGCAAGTCTCATATGTCATGAGTGCCATACTTTATTTACAATCCCAGTGTTTCCAGTAAAAGCGGGGCACGCTTTTGAAGTGTAACGCGTGTGGCAAAATATCGCCCTGCCTCCGTCGTCTCGATCTTCACCCCCTACCCCTTGCCTAAATCAGAGGATCGTCTTTGTTCTTTCATCTCATAAACGTAGGGAAATTCGTGAGACCCTTCACCATGAATCCTCGGCGGCCTAGCTAGCCCTTCGGCTATAAAATAAGATCGCAATCACGTCAAGGCGGGACTTTTTCTCCAACTGCAACGTTTTCCGCTACCAATCGGAAAGATCTCCACTGCAACCCGTGGTCTTATACACGTGCAGTTCCTTAGCCAGTGTTTTGGTTCGTACAACGAGAAGCTTCGCCCAGACGGTGAGCTCTACTTAGCCCGCGGTTGTATTCTTCCCACACTGGACGGAGCTCCCAGGTGGAGCGCAGAAGAGAACGGCGCAAAAAGAGGCAAGTAACAACACGGTTTCACGTCCTCGTGTACTAGATTTACGATTGAGCCCAGCATCACGTTTCTCGGCACGCACTTACCATAAAGTTCATTATCACGCGACGGCTCATCGACGCGCAAATGCATGTAGTACGGAGCCCGGTGGCCAAAAAACCCATATAAGACCACGCGCCGCATCATTTACGCGTAATTCACACTACTTACTAGTCCATCGCCGCTAAATCGGTTTCGCGAGCAAGGGCGAAACCACGGGACAGCATTAATCGCAAGCAAGGGTGAAAGTGCGGGACAATATTATATCATAATATCACGTGTAGCCAACAAGAGCTGCACTCACACGGTGCATAATCAATCCGCGCTTCTAGTCTAGTGACGGTGCGGTAATTCACTTCATCATATCAAGAATTACATTACGTCACCATTATTATTTCAATAAAGACGATTAGATTGGCATTACCATGCCTATTTCGCTTTCTATTTTTTAACCCTGCTATCTCAACCCTTCCACTATCTGCTTCTCCCTCACACCACCACTGGGAGAATTAACACTCGGGTTCACGCCCGAACAAAGCTATTATCTTCCGTAAACAATAGAGTAATAAAACATTCTTATTTTTCACATTTTTACTTTTTTTATATCCATTTAATTTTTATTTATGATTTTGAATAACAATTTTATTCGGCAATTTAACAAAGAACACAATTTCGAATTGTTCTCACAATATATATATTTGCTATTATTTAAAAGTAGTTATAATAATTAAAATTATTTATATTGTTGAAAAAATAAGAATTCGAACGTTTGCTTTAGTTAAACATAAATAATGAACAAATTAATTAATATTTTCTCATAGCGTATTTAAAAATTAAAACAGTAATGAAAAGATATTAATTAAACAAAATTAATTAAATGAAACAAATAAATAGTTATTGGTATGTTTAGTTTGTAGGGCTATTGCATCATACATTATTAAGATGTTTTGAGGCGCATTAACAAAAACAGTTAAATATATAATAACAGTTATGCAAATTTACTACAACATTTTTGTAAAAATGTAAGATACCATTAAAAGTTTTTACAGATGATTCAACAAATATTTGTATTAGGAAAAATTATATAAATTACGGAAGATAAAATAAACATTTAAACTATAGAAATAACTTTAGCTACTAACCTGGTTTTGTTAGACAATATAAAAAATTTTTCCACCTCTTTTCAACTATATAAATTATATTTAATTTATATAGAAAATTTGTATTTTATTTATTATTGAAGTACTTAATTTTGAAATTAAAAATTCAGTTACATAAATTTCATTTGATTCTTCCATCAATTCTGTTTGCGACTCCGTGTAATATTAACATCGGTGTTTACGAATATAGAATGCAGTACCAAAATAGAGAACAAAAGAGCGTTGTAGATTCGAACACTAGAAGATTATTTCTAGAAAGGCTGAGAAAATATTCAAGTGAAGTGTTTTATTCCACATTACCACGCAAAAAAGAAAAAAGTAAAGATAATTTTTATGCTGTCACATCTTCAAGCCACCTGGGTAAATTCGAGAATTGTCTTATGGTTGTAGAATTCGGAGACTACCTAGATCGATAGGTAAGAGAAATAGAAAGGAAATGTATATGCGGTTGTAATTTCTCGCCACATGGCATGGGCTAAGATACGAGGCGAGAAGGATTCTACGAATTCTCCACTCCAGTCAATTTACTCGATAACAGCAAGACTTGATGACCGATTGGAAAAATCGAGACAAATAGTTTCGACTGGGCGGCGAAATATCGCGGTTAGCATCTATATAGGGTGAGTCTTACTCACGAGTCAGTGCACACCAGTCTGTCTTCGATTTACGTACAATTTTCACTTGGATCTCCTACAGCAAGGCACCGAAGATTATTAAAGCGCTGCCATAAATGGTTTCAAAGAAGACACACTACTACAGCTGAAGCTAAATTGCAGTTTTGTCAACTTATAGTTGATAGTCTAACCCTCCAAGTACGAAAGTAGGTATAATAAAGTACTACAAGTAGGTCAAGGAATCAATTTGGGCCTTACCAGCAAATTACGAAGAAAGAACGTCACTCAGTCAACGTGTCAAGGCCGTGATTGATTAACATTCGTGTATCCTCCACGACTACTACAATTTACACACACCACCAACGCAAAATAATCAGAGTATCTATTGTACATATTTCAATAGAGAATAGATTTTAAATAATTAGATACAGCACGGGTACATGTTTAAAAATTTAATTAATTTAGTTCATCAATCCCATTATATCCCCATTCTTTGCCATCACAGAGTGCATACATCAAGCACATGAAATTCCTATCAATAGGCCGTTCGATTTAGATAATGGTTCTGAGCCCACGAAAACTAGATAGAGGATATCTAAACAATTTGAAATATATTCATCATTATTATATTTTCGTACTCTCTCTATATATACCATATAAAGCATGTTTTAACTTAACTTTATTAAATATTCTTATAAACCAAATAAATTTTGATAGAACAATAAAACAAGTAAATAAGATGCTCATTATCAAATTAATACATGAATATTAAAAAATAATGAATACAAAATCACACTACACAGAAATTATAAAAATCAATAATCAAAAATCAAAATCTTGAAAACGAGCAGAATTAAAATATTAAGTCTTATAGTCTGTTAAGAACAAAAAAGAATAAAAAATTTTGTACTAATAGATTCGATAACGCTATATAGCTAAACTACTTGATAATTTTTTGTAATAAATTTTTATAATGTATACAATTTTATAATGTAATAAAAAAAAAAATTAATTTTTGTACTTGGTGTACAAAAATTTCAATTTTATCAAATTGCCAATTATATTCAGATGAAATTGATTGCCTTCGACCCTTTTCGAAAGTTTATAGAGTACAGAATAGTTCACGTTATGTAAAACTAGACAAATAGGAATGAAGTATAATCAAACTTATAATTATAACTCATTTTTTCTATTTTATTAAAAATAAATATGCAAACTAATAAACTAATTACATTAAAATTAATTAATTAAACTAATTATAATAAAAAATTACATTACTGAATTATTAAATTAAATTTGCCATGGAAAAACATAAATAATCTTAAAGTAACTTTTATTACTAACGGATAATTTACAATTTTTATATCTTATCGCAATCATTGATTAATTATATTTTTAATGAATTGTTGGTATTCTATTTTGTAATTTAATCCAAAGAATTTTGTACTTTTATATGTAACTATTTTTTAAATGTATCTAATCATAGTTTTTAATTGCAGCACAAACATGGATTACAAGGGAATTGAAGAAACTTTAAACAATGATAAATGAAATTAAGTTGTGAAGTTTATTCCTCTGAGATGTTGAATTTGAGATTATAAAATATTACAAAAATTTTATTCGTAATATATTCAGAAGAATAGAATATCTTAAAAACTAAAAATATATTTTTAATAAATTCAGGTTTCTTTTTGCCAACATTTTTATTCTTTACTGTTTATAATTGCTTTTAATATATAATATAACCATTTCCTATATTCATTTTGTAAGAAATATAAAAATGCATCTTTTAAAAATATTAAATTTAATTAAATTTCTGTATTGAATCAAAGTAAATAGAGTTATGATCAAATTTTTAATAATGAGTTGTATATATTAATAATGATAATTTAATTATTTTGAAAGCTAAGAGGCAGTAAATACTAAGGTTTTTTAAGAATTAAAATAGAACTTAAGTTATCAAATATACTTAATATTCATTAAAATCTTTAAATATTATAAATTTATCATCATTTTATTAAGTTATCCTTTATAATTTTTAAAATATTTTAATGGCATAAAAATTTGCCATTTAAAAATTATAATTATTTTCAATTGACAATATGTTTATATATTGTAAAAATTATAATTTGAAATAATATATGCACTAGATGGAATAGCACAATTTGGTGCCTTATTTCAATGCACCGATTTCTTCGATGTAATGGAAATATGTTTCAAAATTTAGGCTTACGAGTATCATTATCACACTAACGATAATCTACTGTCAACTTTTTTTGTAACGAAACATATTTTAATGATGAATGTGATACAAAAATTAATATTCTCTTCAATATAAGAAGCATTGAGTTAGATTAACTATGTATAAAATCAACATTTTATTTTTAGAGTGTTTAAAGATGTATTATATTTGCTCTCTCCATATGTTTATTCTTATATTTCCAAACATGTGAAAAATGCGCATATTTTATTTGTAATTAATAAAGCATCTTTACTAAATATTGATTTTCCATAAAATACCTTAAATTGTTTAAAAAAATTATTTTTACAAGAAAAAATTTAAGATTTATTTTGAAAATCTATCATTGTTTTATTTTGTTGAGATTATAACCAATTATTATTATAGAATATGTAACACAAAAAAACTTTAAATTGAATATTTAAGAGAAACAAATAATATGCATATTTGAAATTTAGCTCGAGAAAATGGAAGTATAGGAGAGAGATAAACTGATACTCATTTTACTAGCGCACTTTTTAAGGGATTATAATAGATTTACACTTTCGTACTTTCCAAGTATTTTTATATAACGAACAACATATACGTATATTTGTACAATATATTAATCCTGTCGACAAAACTTATTAAATTGTAAACTATTACAAGTTACAAAGTATATTTATAAATAAAATAGTTTATAAATGGTATCTGAATTTTGTAAATTATAAAGTATGAAGTTTTTGTATGGCAATAATTTCTTAATTCTTGACTGGCATTGAATAGTTGTGAATAATAATAAAATTAATTTTAATGCAATGCCTAAATTTTTGTTTCTTACAATGTCAATTTTATGAATATATCGATCATAAATTAAATATATATTTTCAAAGTTAAAAAGTATTGCATATAATCACTCATATATGAAATTTAATTCGTAACATGTACATATGATAAAATATTAATTTTATCAACATACAATAACTTGTACTATAAAGTATTTGGTTTTATTTAAAATATAGAAAAGTTACAGGACTATTTGTAATATTAATTATGTTTATATAGTAGTAATATTTAAATTTTTGATTAAAATAAAACCAACAAAACAATGTCATTACATGTTATATTTTATTAAAATTTTATTTCTTCAGATAAAAAACTAAAATCTGTTTATCATACCATTCCTTTTCATAAAAAAAATGAATGCTTTATTTTATTTAAAAATGCTCTTTATAAACTGATGCATGTTATACATTCAAAAATTTCCGATATAATTTTATCGATAGGATCGACAAGATTTACAGTAAATTCATAATACCTATTTAAGACTCAATTATGTAACCATACATAAATAAATAAAAAGTGTATTTTAATATTTTGTATATAATATTGATTATAATTAAAAGAAAAAGAACATTTTACACTATTGTTGAATATCATTTAAATACTGGAATAAAATCATAATTTTTCTATACAAATACTTATATTGATATATATATATTAATTTTGTCCAGATAATTATAAATGTAAATGTTAAAGAATTATATTATGAAAATGTAAAATCTATAATAATTTTTAGGCAATATTTTTATTTTAAACAATATATCTATATAAAATATATAGAAATATATCATATATAAACATATAGAAATCTATATATTTGTTAAAAATGTTATATTAATTTTAAATAGTTTAGTGTTAATAATTAAATATTCTATATAGAACATGTTAAATTATTGATTAAATTAACTTTTTAATAATTGGCCATACTGTATATAATACCATGTGTAGAATACCATACTGACTAAACTTTGTCATTGATATTTTGCAACCAATGAAGAAAATAATACTCTTATTTAAGGCAATAAAATCTAAGTTTATTAGTTCTCAATGATGTGATAATAATTAAAATCTATTTAATTACAAATTAAATGATTGATGATTAATATTTTAATAACACGTAATAACAAATACATTAAATTAGTAATAATATTGAAATAATATACTTTTCATTTCATTTCATTTAAAAAGTACGTACAAAATATTTAAAATATCGATGCAAATACAAATTATAAAACAATAAATATTGTAAACTCCTTATTTCCTATGAATGAAAAATCTGTAACCATTTTTTCCTAATGATGTGCTATATTTATTAGTAGTTGTTTAATATTAAATAGTGAAATCAAGGGAATTTTTGTGCTATTAAGGTTGAATACCAATTGTACATATCTAAATAAATGTACTCTTCACTTTTCCTCGCTCTTCAACTTAATAACAGAATGTATTCCGTTTATTTTTCTTAGGAACATTTATTTTTTTGAATACTTATGACTTATTTTTCTTGCAAGATAACAAACTTTCAAAGTACCCAGTAGTCTAGACGGGTTCAAAAGTTCAATTCTCCGTGGTCATTTATCTTATTTTCTTTTATTATTTTGAAAATATAAATATAAAAATTGATACTTCTTTAGTATTGTAAATAGTTGTAAAGATAATATACTCCATTAACTTAAAAATGATGCGGTAATCTAGTTCTTATACCAAGTTATTTTTAATATTTTACTTTCAAATATTTGCTTTAATTACTTTATCAGATTTGTAACCATTTATAAACTATCCATAAATTTTATTCTATATTTCAAATGCATAGATTCATTATCCAGCAATTCTTATTTCATAATACATGCATATGTTATATATGAAGTCTTTCACTGACAATACTGTAATTTAACACGATTGCTATATCCAAATTGAAGATGTCCTAATATATAAATACGCTCCAGTCAAGTAATTTTTTAGTCATTATTACATATTAAATGATAATTTATGTAAGCACTCATTTATTATCAAATTGATATTTTTTAAATAAAAATTATGTTTTACAAATTTCTGTGTACTGACATTACAATGGCATTTCTGTTGATCAATAATTCAACTGAACAATACCACGTATTTACTATTTACATCAAACATGTAATTAAATCTCAAGAATTATAGCAAGGTTACATACCACATTAAAATGACATTTACATAAACTTGAGCGTAATGCAGATCATTTATCAATAAACTTAGCAGAACATCTATAACTAAATATTGCAAAACGAACAGAACAGTAAAATTTATACTTATTTACTGACATTGGACTTTTTCCACAGTTTTTAAAATAAATTAATATGTAATATAATTCAAACTTTTATATAATTTAAAAAAATAATAGTAAAACTAACTTATAGTTTTGTAGGTTCCTAAATAAAATACACTGTATATAAAATGTTTATCACTATAAAGGTAGTATGTGTTGAGTGTAGTAGTGCCTTTTAAAATGATTTTACCTTTTTTTGTTTTAAATCGAACAACCAAACAGCTTTTATCATAATATGAATTACGTATATAAATTTTATTTTAATGTTAAAAAAATTTATTTTAAATACTATCATGAAAACTCTGAAATTAATTATATAGAAACCTCAATCTCTCTCATCTAACAAAATCATCCGTATGATTCTTTTCCTCAGTATCTTAGAATATTATTTCATAATAGATAAGAGAATATAACTTTATATGTCAAATAATGATTAATAATTTCAAAAATGTTATATTAATCTGCACTTTTATCAAACAATTACCAATAATGACTTATTAATTTAAAATTTATAAATTCAAAAGCAAGTGTATAACTGACTTCAATATAATCTCTTGTCTGTTACGAATGTTGTTTTGATCTATTTTTTACTTTCAATGTTATTAGATCTATTTCCCATTCAATATGTTGGTTTGGTACATTTTTCCATTCTCCAGGAGCATTATCTTGCAGTAAACTCTACCATTACTGATCAATTCTATGTTAATTTAATTTCCATAATAATTGTCACAAAAATAAAAGTAAATATTTAGTAAACCAGTATAAAGTCTTACTGTTAAAGACCTGTTTCTATAAATGAAATAAGCGTTAAAGCATTATTATTCAATTACAGATCTACTTACTGACTACTTAAATTTTAAATTCATATAGAATAATATAAATACTTAAAAATATTTTTAATGTTTGTAGACGTTAATATCATTAAACTTATAGCTGTGTACAAATATTTCTATAAACTTTGGATCATAAGTAAACTTATGGATGATCCTATAGAAAGACCAATTCCTAAAAAGGAACCCAACATAGCAGATGCTATTTCCTTTTCTTTTGAATTGACATTTCTAAACAAATATATTGTAAATAATTTAGCTTCATTAAAAACTAGTTAGTAGATAATTATAATCATTACTTATTATAAAGATAAGTATTACTTACAAAGGTATAAGTATGAAGACAATATTACAAAGATATCCATTACTTAATGCAAATAAAATCATTAATAAAATATAAAATACATCATCATGAATATACACAGGTAAATAACGACGTGGTTGGGCATTGCAATATAAAAATGCAGGTATAAAAACTGCTCTTAAAATACTCAACAATATTACTAACCATGGTTTATTTTTTGGCTAAAAATATTATTGTAGAATATATATTTATAATTATATACTTATAATATAATAATTTTATAACATAACGATATATTTTATAGTCACCCAAAAAAAAATTCCTGATAAGATTCTTCCTAAATAATCTCCACAACTAAATATTAAATATGTAACAACTGGTACAAAATAAATATCTGAAATTAAAATATCATGAAAGTTTGAAAATAATTACTTTGTGCTTATAAGATAAATAAATTAACCATTCCAAACATGTCCATATCCTTTTCTTTCACTTTCAATTAAAACAGTAACAGAAGGATATACTGTCATTGTTATAAAAAATATTAAAAAAAGACTGAATCCATACTGCCATATTTTCTTAAAAATTTGTGAATACGAAATTTGTTCACAAGCAAAACTAATTTCATCATTATTATTAGTTTCTAAATTGTTAAAATTTTCAATTTTAATTGATACATGATATTTGAAGAATACCTAATAAATATAAATAATGTTTAAACAATTGATATTTTAATACTTATTTTAGTACATAACATTACTAATTAATACAAATTTAAAATTAAGCTGTGATACATTTTAATTCATACTCACTTCTCTTTCTAATATTATATATACAATTAGTGATATCAACAATATTATATCACCTATTATGAAGTATAATAATCCTGAAACTTCAGGTATAGCACCAATCCATAATGATAATATTTCAGTTAGAGCCGTAGAAATTCCACCTAATGCCTGCCCAGCAGACATAGCTGTTATATATTTTGAAGAAAATCGTCCTACTATACCTAATAAACTTCCACTAAAAACTGCACTAGCAGCTAAAAATGAAACTATTAAAAAATCTTCAAAGTATTAACAATCATGAATTTGATACTAACCATTTACGAGTACTACACTTATCAGTGTAATAATAAAAAATATATTTTGATCTAAAATATAAATTTTTTTATAAAAACTAAAAGAATAAATAAAATAATCATACAAATACTACACCTACATTCATCTGTATTAATTCTAACAAAAGTCGACGTGATAACAAATATTATTAAAATAATAAGTTGAGATCCAATCATTCTTGTACTTAATGAGATTCTATAAATTAAAAATAATTACTTTTATTTACAAAATATGAAACAATTAATTGATAGATATGTCCATATATTATTCACTAACTTTTTACTAACGAATGTATTAATTATCAAAAATAATGTATTTGAAATTGCACTTGAAATACTTATATAAGATGTAAACCTTATTTGTAAATCTGTTCTATTTGAATTTTCTATGTGATTAAAATCTATACATTGTGATTTGTTTGATTTAATTTCTCTAAATTTATACATCCAATACTAAAACAAATATTATTTAAGAAAATAATGTTTAATATATATTTTTTAATAATTCTATTTACATCATCTGCTGTGATAAAAAAATTCCAAGGTATTAAAGTACTCATTCCCAATAAATAAAAAACTAAATATACTATGTTGTATCTAGAAAATTTATACAAATAAATTTTATTTTATTATAACTACAGTTTATAGTTCACAGATACATAATAAATTGTTGATAAGTCCATTTATAATATTACATTATAATATAAAAATAATATAATTTATAATATTATTGTTTACCTATCACAGGGAGTCTGAACTCTAATAAATGATTCTTCAATAGAGTGACCAATGTTAAAATCATCGGGTTCTGCATGAATAACAATTTCAGAATCATCAGTTTCATGTTCATTTTTTAATAATGGTTCGGTATTATCATAATCAGTCATTTTAATAAGAAAAATATAAAAAATTAAGAAGAACCTCTGAAAAATCATGTTTCGTTTATTAAACTTTGAAAACAAAATAATACATTATTTAAATATTATTATTAAAATTAACATTATTAAAATAGCATTATTTTAATGTAATAATAATTTAAAATGTGAAATAAAATTAATTAAAAAATCTGGAATTAAAATATTTGTAATTCAAAATGAATAATATATATATATACATATACATGCGAATATGTTGAATTATATTTAAAATTAAATACATTCACTAAAAAATATAATATATTAATATTAAACGACTATTGAAAATATAAAATCCACTACAACACTATATTTACAAAAACATTTTGTGTTCTTTCAAACAAATAAATTTTTATTTGTTGAATATAAAATTGAATTATTAAACAAAAAAACTATGCAAGTATTTAATTTATTTTATAAATAAAATTAATTTATTCATAAATAATTTATAAAAATAGTAAATTTATTATCTGTAAATTTTTAATAATTTATTCATTATTGAAATTTCACTAAAAATGCCTTATAAAATAGCTAAGTAAAAATAATATTTCCTTATGAATAATTAAGTCTTACTAATTATGTAATATTCTGTACTGTGTCAAACATTGAATAGATTATAGATTCCTTTTTCATTCAAAATTGATATATCACACATATTCATAATTGATTAAAGGTTAGAATTTCATTGCACTGACAATATAGACAAACTTACAGCCATTAATATTACATATGATATATTAATTATTGACATAAATTATTTTATTTTCATTCTCTCTTACAGATTGATATAATTATCATTTTAATTACAGAAAAAAACAAATATGGTTGTTTATATTTTTTATTTTATCATGACATCAAGTGATAAATATTATTTTAAAAATAAATTGAATACGAACATTACTATTTGGAAATAATAGACTGTTAACTCTCCCAAAGTTAGTCGGGGCGAGAGGTAGTAAAAAGGGAAGAGGATAGGAGTGTTATAAATGAAATCTGTGATGTTTGAATGTACTTTAAATTGCCTTTAATGATCAATAAAATAGAGATGTAAATGTTGAATGTTGATTTATATGTAGGAGCTTTCATGTAACGTCTTTCATGCAATCTCAGCATTAAGTTGCAAGTTAAATGTACAAATGGATTTTAGCCCTGATTATTACAGTAAAATGATTTAACCACTTCCCCTTGATTCAACTAGGGAGTAGTCTCGGCGTGCAATTGTAAATTTTACGCTGTGTTTTCAGCATGCTGGGATTTACGTACTACTTTGTAGTGAGATGAACATAAATAAATACGACGCTTAGTTGTAAGTTGAATGTCGTACCATCAGACTGCAGATTAGATCCCGTGCGGAGTACCGTATATTGAATCAACAAAGACTTTTGCGTACTTTTGTGCAATGAGTATTCATAAAGTTATCTTCATATTATTGTGCTTCTATATATTTGCGAGCATCACTTCAAGGGACTTCTTGAATCCAGAATTGGATCAAAACACCCTGTAACACTCCGTCTCTACCATGTGTGGATGCCAAATTTACTGCTGACATCATCTCTAGAGATGATGTAATTGAGATGAAGTAATTGTTCCTAATACCAGCTAACCAAAGATCGAAAGTTGTGCTATTGGCATGTGCATTTCAATTACAAACTTAGGGTTGACCAATAATAAATCTTGTAAATGTGGCCAAATTTGAGGCTGTATTTCAATAGTTGGAAATACTGTAGACGATGTTTTGAGAACTTTAAATGAGCTTTGAAAGAGATGACTACGTCTGAATATAATGAGCGCAGAGTGAGTAATACGTACTCGTGCGTCTTTGATAACTGAGCTCCACCAAATCCAAGAACAAAAATGATAGAGTAATGACGAAATGATAGGACAACGCAAATGTGAGCTCTGATCTAAGATGATCAGAAAACGAACTTGTTGAGTTAAACTTGGCGAAGTTGATTGAGCGAAGGTGTTCGGAAAATCTGTATAATAAAACCAACCGTCACTTCGGCGCCGAGTAACGTAAACATTAGTGTCTGTTCAAGATTCTGACGGTCCTCGAATCTTGCTCAGCCTTTTCAAATTGGTCAGGACGTATTATAAATTATAGTAGATTTGGGAACTAATTTATATTACTCGAACGCCTTATATTTACATAGCATTCGTTCCGCTATGCTTTAAGAAGGCACCTTTTTGACCGGATGTATAAAAAATACATCCTTACCTCAGTTTTTTGTGTTCTTAATCTCTTTTGGAAAATCACTCTCGCAATAACAATATTCAAGCAAAAGGTTTGTCTTTACTTTGAGAGCGGCCATGGGCCCTAAATCATAAGACCCATGCTGTGCGCGCTCTCCGTTGCTTTCTAACCTATACCTCGGTTGACCTACGATAATGTATAGGAACAAGAAACTTTATGATATTGATAACAAAA
>JAPYYT010004052.1:0-19562 GCA_030522565.1 Ceratosolen corneri | reverse complement strand
TGATGCCACTTTGAGATCGGTTGATGCATCTGTAAATAATGTCTCGTCCAGTGATTCCAGAATAATCAATAATTCTAATTATATTCGTAGGCTCTTAGGACACATCTTGAATATTGAATTGGGAACATATTGAATATTTCCAAAAGAATTTACAAAACAAAGAGGTAACAAGAAACCAACGGAATCTCGAACTATGAATGGTTATGTAAAGTGCTTGATATAAAATAATGCATAAAATTACGATTTATTTACTTAAATAAACTACATTTAATTAATATATCGAATATTAAAGTTAAGCCAAGTATTATTTAATCTCAATTAAAAGTAAATCAATACACCAAAAAATGAATATTTGTATTATATTTGATATTTTTTTAAATAACATTTATGGAGGCTTTTGTTTTTGGTACCTTAATACAGTTTTATATTAGTTTTGGGATTAAAGTATTTACCTTTAAAAAAATTTGAAAGTACATAAATATAACAAAATAAAATGTATTATAAAATAAAATACATATAATTGATCGTAGAAATGTTGAAAATCTATTTTAAAATTGCTCATCATTTATTAGGTATACATTTTACACATTATTTTAAACATTTGAACATTCAGACACCTTTAGTTATACGTTCACATAATGAGATGATTAATGGTATATGATTAATATTCATTACATATTTACACATTAGAGATATATGGTACATACAAAATTATAAATTCTTAAGATTATATATAATAGCCTCATGCATATATGCTGACAGAATGATAACGAACCCTGCATTTTTGAACATGAAATTTTAAACTCATTTTACACTTAATTTCAATCTCGCTTATCACTAATTTCATTTTTCAATAATAATCTAATATTTTTCTCTCTTTTTAGCATTTTAGATTACCGACAAGTAACAATTTATTTATTCCACTGAATTTATTAACTGAAATTATTTTATTTAGTTTTTTTAAGTTCAATTTATCTTTTATTTAATTATTTGTGTATGTATATATAAAACTATAAAGTTGTAAATTACATTTTATTGTATATGTATGGAAACCTGTTCATATCTATTAAGTTTCTAGCTAGTTTATAAGTTCATAAGCTATTCCCTTTTATTTCTGCCTGTTTCTCTCTCTCTCTCTCTCTCTCTCTCTCTCTCTCAAATGCTTATTATTTATATATATATATATATATATATTTACTTATACTCAAATTATGATTATTAACCTTGACGACAACTTAGTTATCAGGTATTTCTGGTTTATTTTTATTGATCGTTTAAAATTATAAAATTATAAATCATTATTTTACAAGATAAAAATTTAATACTGTTTTTACAGACTCAACATACATAATACAACATCGAATTAAAATAAAGTAAGGAATTTTATTTACAATTGACTCCCTCAATCCAATTATTTTCAAGCTATATAACATGTTTCAAAATCAAACTGAAATTATCTTACTAAAATATAGTTTCTTATTTAGATAATAGTTAATATTGACTCTTTTAGGTGCTTCAATGAAAATTGAAGTGTGTGTTCAATGAAAATTCTGACAAACTACAATTTTAAAAAGTTTTATTTTCCTGTTGTTATGTGTTTGTATTCAAATAAAAATTTGATAAATTTATAATTGAAAATGTAATATTTGTCACTTTATACATTTTTATTATTAAACTACATCAATTTCAACAATACTTATTTTATTTACTATATATTATTAAATTTACGTTTTTTTTCATTTTTTTTATCACATCCAGCTTCCTAAAATATGAATATACATTATTAAGTGTATAAATATAAAAATTCTTTCTAAAATATGAATATATGTTATTAAGTATATAAATATAAGAATATATAAATTAAAAATAAAATAAATTTTATTCATACTTTATTACTTTCCAAAAATAGACGTTTGCAATATTTAATGCAACCAGTTTTCATATAATCCGGAAGATCTAAATACAATTTAATAAAATATTTTTTAATATTGAATGAAATAAAAACAAAATGTACTTAGAACAAGTTTCTAGTAAATTTATATTAATCAATGTTAGAGCGTTATTTTTTATAATAAATATTAATAAATATCATTAGTATTGAAGTCTCATTTGTATGTATTTAGGTTCTATTTATAAATCGTTATCTATATATTAAGGTAATTCGTATTAAAAACATTTATATTTAATAATTTTTTATAAAAGTAATTGGCATTCATGAAAATTTAAAAAACACTAGATATAAAATTTCATTAAGAAAAATTAAATATTCAAATAGTTTAAAATAATTTTAAGTAAATATTTTAATTATAAAATTAATAATATGAATAAGCATATAACTTACTGTTACATATAGCAATGCAATCCCGTTCATCGTACACTATTATAAAATCTGTAAAAAATAAAAAAGATGGATAGTTTTCTGAAATAAAACAAGTAACATTCGTAAAAGCATTCAATTTTATTATTTTCCTTTCAAAGATATAATTTAATTACTTAAGCATTACACACATTCACTCAATCTCAATTTTATAAATAAATAGTAGTGATAAATTTACTTTGTTTCAAATAGAAATTTAATAAAATTTTATTATTTTCTTCATATGAAATTAATAAACACACTATTTGCACTACATATTGTATACTAAATAAACTAAAAATGAAAATATAAATAATTTTTAGAGATACATAAGTAATTCTTCATTTTAAATAATGTAATTACAGATATAATATAAATATGATTAAATAATTATATAAACTAAAACTATTAAATTTCAGTCATTCGTTCTAAGCAATAATTTCGATGTGTTATAATAATAATTTCAAAGTCCAAATATAATAAAAATAAAACTATAATAAAAATATAAGAAAGAATATAGCAAATTATTAACAAATAATATTTTTATAATTTTACGCTTTTCCAGTAAATATAAAAATAATTTGGATTTCTCATTTTACTTACCAGTAGTGTTGAATAATATATCACAATTTTGTTGGCATATTTGAAGATAATTATCAGGTAAAGCTTTAACAACAAAAACAATAGCTATAAAATATATATATCTCTCAATAATAAATATAAAATAATGTAAATGTAATAATACTCATTTATGTAAAATAAATTTATATAATATAAATAATAAAAGAAAATCATATTATCGAAGGTATTTAATTTTTCTTATATTATAAATAATAATATACTGATAACTACACGCTTACCTAAAATATTAAATATTTATTGTACTAAGTAATTAATCAATAAATACGGTCATAAAAAGTATTTTGTTTCACTTTTCTTTTAAATTATTTTTAAGAATTGAACTTTGTTATTTTTATTCTGAGTGTTTTCAAATATCCTTATATATATATATATAATATATAATTGAAAATTATTCTATTACTTAAAAATAATTTAATTTGTAATAATTATTATAAAATATGTATATTATATAAATATAATTAATAATTATTTAATGTCAGTGAAAATGTTTAAAAAATATTGCTATTATATAAATATATTACAATAACTATAAATACTGAAATAGATCCTATTATTTTAATTGAAAATATTTAAAATGTGTTATGTATTTATTTCATAATATTTAAAAATGTAACTTTCTTTGTATTTTTTAATGTTGCATAACTTTAAAAACAATAATTACTTAATAAATTGTATTATTTAATCTCTATTTATAATTTTATGCTCATTAAATATATTTTATACTTTATGGAAATAACAATAATTGCTATCAAGTTTAATTTGGATTCTTTAGTGCGGCAATATAGTAAATCTTACTCTCGCAAAGTTTATAGCAATCTGATTTCGGTATCGTCAGTGATCCTGTAAAATAAAAGGAAATTAAAGTACTTCTATAATCCATAATTATATACAATCTCTAATAAATATTTACCTTCGACAAAAAGCGAATAACAATGGAAGACTAATATGGAAAAAATTATAATTGTCATTTTTAAATATGCTTGGTTTTAAATTGATATTTTCCAAAGAGGTAAAATTATTTAATACTATTTATTATCCAGTAATATGTATATATAATATTTAAATGCTCAAAAATAATTTTTAATGTGTTAGTGACAGATAAATTATATATTACTAGTTAGTACAATTTTATAATAACACCATCGTGTTTTAATGATTATTCTTTATATATAATTTATTTAATATATTTTTTTAAATTCATACGAAATAAAAAAATTTAATTCAAAAAAAATAACGGTTACTTTCAGTTCAATTTTTATTTTCGTATCAAATTTTATTTAAAATTTTTAAAACTAAACTAGTTTCAAGTTTAAATTTGATGATAATACTCTTCAAATAATCATATCGCTTATTCAAATACTTTCATAAATTCTAACCAAAATTGAATCTTTTCATTACTTCATATTTTATATGGTCATATGTATATAGCTTGATGTTTAATCCGTAAAAAGGCTTTAAAAATTCAATGTCATTAAGGTTCCGCATATGTGTGTTTCTAAAAAAACTAGATTAAATGATGTGCAAATATAGTAACTTTTAAAATACATTTGAAAGTGAAGTAACTAAGACTGCATAACAACAATACATTTGAAATACGTATGAATAATTGCAATAATTGATATACAAAGTCGAATTTTTATATTTTTTGAAGTGTATAATATAATATTAATTGACAATAGTCTCCGTATTATGTCCAGTAGGCATATTAATTAATGAATAAAACATTTATCCTCTCGCAAAATTTCTTTTCTATTATAATTAACTCCTCCATTTTATGTTAGTTCAATTTTTCAAATATAAATGAAAGTTTTAATTTATGAATTCTATGAACTACTTTATCATGATTTTCTTTTTAAAAGCATCAATTCTAATATAATTTCAAAATATGTTTTATATATTCTGTAAAATGTCAAGGTTTGTAATAAAGTATTTTAATATTATATATCATATAATTATAGATTTTATTTTAATGGTTTTAATTTGACTTTTAATTTCGTACTTTAAGTATGAAATAAGGAAATCAATGGTCATAGTATAGATAATAATGGATTAAATAAAATAATAAGGATTATATATATATATAATAACAAACCAGAAAATAAGGTAACGATAAAACTAAAAATTACACAAGCAACCTGTGCACATAATAACAAAGAAAAGAAAAAATATTTCCCTCAGTCTCTTTCTTATTGGTTCATAAAGATTCACGATTGAGAAATAAACAATATAGCCAAATTGTTATTAGCTATATAAAGTAAATGATTAACTAAATAATAATTGACTTATAATTTAGTGCACTAGATCGCTTACTTCTAATAATTTCATAAATTATTTTCTGTTTGGAAACAAAAACTTCTAAATGTGTCTTTAAAATAATTGAATTTGGTTTTGGCATAAATTTAAGTAACTCAAAAATAATTGTTTGAATAAGTTGAAATGAGCTAAAGAATCCTTTTTTACTCTTAGAGGCAGAATCTTAATCCATCACTTAATTTGAAATTCGAATTTTTTACACATTTCAGCTAAGACAGAGAAGTCCAAATTCCATATAATTAATTAATGATCTTTCTTAGACAGTTATTTTGTTTGAACGAAGTGCTAACGTCTAGTTATAATTCGTAATAACTGATTAAAGGATTAAAATTAATGAATACTATTAATATATCTTGTATATATTAATGTATATTACAATTTATTTTATAAATTTATGAAATTTGTAAATCATTGAAAACTACTTATATTAAAGATTATGCAGTAAAATATAATTAATATTATTTATATATAAGTTAAACAAACAATTTATCCTATTAAATGTGGTATAACCATATTATTTCCATAATCACGATTGGAGCGAAAAACTACGTGAAAAACAGGAATAAAATAACGGTAGTTTACGTTTGTGCGCACGTGCGCGCGAATGTGCATGGGTGTCATGTAATTTTTCCATTTTAATTACAGGCCTAAAAAATCGATTAATAATGTCAATTGTACTTAAAATTCAGAAGATAAAATTCAGCTTCGTTATGGGCAAACATATGGCCGTTTTGACTTCGTTGCAAAGTGATAGACACGCAACAACTTTGCAACTACAGCAATATCCGCCAAGTTGGTAGTAATCAAAGTAACAAAAACTGGCTCGACTCTTCTGTTTTGTGTCAGCCATTTCTTTTTTCGATTTATACTAATATGTTCTACTCTGTTCAGATATGTCTATGGTTATTATGAGAAAAGATAAAGATTCGGAATAGAATGCAAAACTCAATGAAAGGATTTTTAAGGTTAAATATTAAATAAAAATACAAAGTGCATTTGTTATTAAAATTTAATTAGATTGTACTTCAATTTATTTTAAATATTGTGTGTTTACAAGAAATGGCGGACGAAACAGTAAAACACGATACTCAAAATAATCTAGTGTGTAATCAGGAAAAGCAGTTTGAAAATTTCTATAAAATGAAATATTCGTTTGTAGTAATAAAACACTATTTTTTAGATGCCAACGCCAAAAATTAAACACGATTGGTACGAAACGGAAGTTTATGTTACTGTTATAATTTTGGCAAAAAATACGGAAAATATTAAAGTCACGTATAATGATACAACAGTAAGTAAATCGAAAATATTGAACACTAAAATATCGGAAATATTTATAAATAAATAGGCTAAACCTATATAAAAATATATTATTTTAATACAATTGAATTATTTGATACACGCAATAAATATTTTTTTATTCGTAATAAATAATAATAATAAAACTTTATTTGAATTATTTCTTCAAACTTGTATCTTGATGAAAATTATGATCAAATGAAATAAATCACATTGATTTTATTTTTTTATAATGATTTTAATTATGATAAATTAAATTTATAAAATAAAGCCAGATTTATATGGTAATATTTAAATAAAATAACTGGAACCATATATATAAATAACATATTATAAATATTGACTAATTATAATCAAATATAAAATATTTTAATAAAAAGTAAACTCTATTCTTGCTAAGTTAATATATTTTAAATCAAAAAGAAAGTATAAGTATTTGAATAGGATTTAGAACTGCTTTTTTAATAATATAGAATTTATAAAATTATGGAAATTTGGTATCTATATTGAAATTAATTGGTATCAAATTGATATAAACTTAGATTCATAATAAAAATTGAAATTATGAAACTTTTGAGGTTAGAATTAACAAATTAATATGATGTTAAACTATTAAATATAAATTGTAGGCTTATGTACATAACTTGTGTTTCAAGAATTAAACCAAAAATTTTATAAATAAATAAAAATTGTTAAGCAAAATTTAAATAATTGGTATGACCATGCCTTAAATATATAAAACAAGATACAGTAATAAAATCATTTATAATTAATTAATAATTAATTAATAGTATAATTTTGAAGAATTTTCATTTAAAAAATGTGTCATTTAAAGTATGATTGATTTTGCCATAATTATAATTAGTTATTAATTTTTAAAAATAAACATACAATTTTTTATGGTATGATATATTTTTAAAAATTATGAATTGTTCATCTATAAATAAATTTATAAATATATTGTCATATACATAATACTAGAATGCTTAGTTGAAAACATTGTATATACCATACATTTAAGAATAGTCAAGTAAAACAGTAATTGGAAGGAAAGAAGTGACACTATCATTATTAGTTTAAGTACTATATTTAAGACCTATAATTTAATAAAGTTATTTATATCATTCTCAATAATAAATAAAATCTACTTTTGTCTTAAGCTAGAAAATGTGTATTTAGTCTGATGGCAATAAAATTATTAATAAGATTGGTAAAATAAATAATCATATACAAAAAAACAATGATTTTATATTTTAATATGAAAGTGGCTATTATCAATGGAACTATATTCAATATACTATTGATTAAATAATCATGTTTATATGTATTATATCAATGTAATTAATGCTTCCAATAAACCTCTAATATAATATTTTATATTTTTTATTGTTAGTTTTTTTTTTAAGTTATTTTGGTTGTTATAATTTACTAAATAATGTATTAGTATCTTATAATTAAATTATTTTATATTAATTTAAATTAAGTTCATTAGTTTTATACAATTAATAATTTATATAAGTTTTCACTTACACTTGTAAAATAACAACTAAAAATTAGATTATTTAAATTTTGTATTGTAAAGATTCGGTAATCCTCTTGTGGCAAACTTGTACATCAATGTACAGGGAATTAATTAATATGATTACGTACTTGTGTTTGGATTGAGTTATATAAGTATCAAATTTCCAAATTTCATTGAAATCCTTTTTACCAAGTATAATGATTAATTATCCATCAAATGTAGAATGTATAAAAATAATTTTACCATTTATGATAAAAATCAATTTCCTGTTTCTTTCAAATTTACAATTTTCAAATTATTGAATAAAACAAAGAAAATTACTTTCATAAAGGTATGAGATATCAATATTTTGTACTACAATTCTCACAATATTTATCACTTAAAATTTAAAAATATATACCAATAATTCTGTATGGTATAATTAATAAATCAAATCATTAAAACAAATATTTACTTGTCTATTATATAATGAAAATTCATAATGTAGATATAAAAATTATGCTTATGTTAAAAAATTATATATAACATAGCAGTAGAGAATAAATATATATAAATTTTGTATATTTAATACTTTATTTATAATAAATATCAACATTTAAAATCTGTATATTATAAAAATACATTATTTTTTTGAAAAAATATAAAAATTATTCATTACACAAATATTTTAACAAATTTCATTGAAATTTATATTAAAATATTTACTAAAATATAAAATATTTCATATTCTTATTGAAATATGAAATATGTTTTTTATTGACAATTGTTATTTATACAATCACGCATTGTGTTTTATAATTTTTTTTGTTTTTAGCTTAGTGTCTCTGCTAAACTACCAAATGGAAACGATTACAGTTTAGAGCTAGACTTGGCTCATCAAATTGTACCTGAAAAATGCTCACACACAGTCACACCATCTAAAATAGAAATAAAATTGAAGAAAAAAGAAGGATATAGATGGGCAGTTTTAGAAGGCACTCCTGAAAAACAAGAGATTCAACCCATTCCTCAAGGTACCACATAAAGCATATTATTCAGTAATTTGGGAGAAAACTTATTAATATAAACCCTGTTAATTTAGAAATATTACAGGCTGGAACACAACCACTTAAGTATCCAACTTCTTCCAAAAAATCTAAAGATTGGGATAAAGTGGAGAAGGAAATTGAAAAGCAAGATAATGATGAAAAAGAAGAAGGTATAGGTGCTTTAAGCTCTCTTTTCAAGCAGATTTATGGAAATGGTTCGGAAGAAGTTCAACGTGCTATGAATAAATCATTTGTAAGTAAACTACAATTTTGGTTTTTGAATATTTTATAATGTTAAATTGAAATGTTTAACAGCAAGAATCTAGTGGTACAGTATTAAGTACTAATTGGGCAGAAGTTGGTAAGGGAAAAGTAGAAAAAAAGCCCCCAGATGGATTAGAATGGAAGTCATGGTCTGGATCCAATTCATGATTTTTTTTATATTTAACAAATATTTAGTTTATAAAAAAATTATGCTAATTTAAATGTATAACTTTTAATTTTAATAAAACTTTTTAATGTTATTGATAAATAGCCATTTTATTTTCGTGACCATAATAATTTTTAAAAAAAATAAAATACTTCATAAATAATATATAATTCTTTTAATAAAAATTAACTTTATTATTACATATATTTAGTTTCAATTATATACCTAATTTATATTGAATCATACATAATAATAACTTAAGTTATTGAACAATATGTATAAACAAGTATTGCAAAAATACTACATTTTCATAATAAAAATCTTTATTATTATATATATTACAAGTATCGCTATACAATATTAAATCAATTATTTTAATTACTTTATATATTTCTTATAGATACATTCAATGTGTAATTATATTTTGTTAATTTTTAAAAGCCTGAAGTAAAATATGAGTAACAATTCCTAGTGTTACAATATAAGTTATCTGTTTTTTATCTAGCGTTCCAACATTATCTGACTTATTATTCATCACATTATTAAAGTATGTGCTCTTTTCATTTTTGTAATAATTAAACATTTTTAAAAATTCATTTTTTAAAATACTTTCCATTGATTTTTCTCCTTGATAAATGGTATCCTTTAAATCTCTTAATCTTCTATTATTATAAAAAATAGATGCTCCTAATGAAATAATTCCAAAAAATACTGATGCCAAAATAGATAGATATTTGTATTTCTGAGTAATCATAATTTGACAATCATGATATTCCTTTATCGATGTTGCCAATTGTGCAAAATAATCATGTTCTTGCTGTTCTAAAATCTCTAATTGTTCGGTAATTTTAGAATGTTCCTGTAGACTTTTATTTTCCAGAATTGTTAATTGTACATATTTGGGATTATCTCGTTTTGTTTGAATCAATTCACTATAAATTTCTTTTAACTTTCCATTGATTAAAGATATTTGTTGTGTAAAATGACGACGTTGATTTTGACATTTAAATAAATCATTTTGTACCACAATAACTTGTTGTTTCGCAATTTCTACTGTATCTAAGCCTACTAATTTTTGGTACCATTGCCAATAATTAATGAGACGTTTTGGTAAAGCAGGTGAAGGTTGCAATGATGTAGCATTAACATCTTGAACAATTGTATAATTGTTCATTTGCTATAATTAAGAAACAAATTTTATAAATGAATGTATGATGATTTTTACTTTAACATAATGCTAAGATTTTACCTTGACCATAGTATTAAATTTATTAGAAACATTATTTTGTAAGTTTAACACCTTATATTGTACATTTTTAGTAGCATTTACATATGCAGACTTTTTAGTTAATAATAATTTATATATTTTTCCTGCTAAAAATCTTAAAACCGGTCTCGAACCTTCTGCCATTTAATTACTTTATTAACTATTTAATTTAAAGTATTCTACATACTTTTGTAATATAATTCTTGTAATCATAACCTAAGTATGTTTACGACATGTATCTACACTGGCAAAGCTATGGATTAGCAGAAATTGATATGTAAGTATAAAAGTTATTATATTTGCGCCAATGCAAGATTCAAAATGTAAACTAAGCAATTTATAGAATATACTAATTTTTATACATTTTTTGTGACTTTTTAATAAAAAAATTGATTCGACTCTTAAATTAAAATTCAATAATAAAATAAAGCCTAGTTAAAATAATCTAACAAAAGCGCGATAAATTAATAAAGTAGTTAACATTATTTATAACCGATAAATAAGCCTAGTATAATAATATTAGTACACGAGTAATAATAATTATTAATATTAATATTAGATACAATAATGTTTTATTGAAAACATGCAATTTTAAACCATTTAAACGAAAACATGTGCATTAGGACTAATTAATTAATTAAATCAAGAAATTAAATTAACTTAGCGTTAAAAATGATTAATAAGAACTAAATCTCGATTATATTGTTACAAATTTTTTATAATTGGAACAGATTAATCTTTTATACCAATTTGTTTGTATAACAACAATTAAATAAAGATTAATATTTTATGTATGAATCTAAAGAATTTGTATTTTGCGTAATAAAATTATCAACGATTTTGCTTCGTAAGGACAAAGAAAAATGATTTCTTGTTTGAATCAATATCTAAAATATTAAAAATATATTGATATATTGCTAATGACTTCGATGTCTACAAATTAACAATATTTTAAAAAATAAACATATAAGTTCAATGTAATTTCATAATTGCGTTTAGTCGCGATGTCTCATGACAATTCTTAATTGTTCACGTATAGATTAATTTAAGAATTTAATTAATAAGAAGAGGATTAATTAAGAAAAATTAAATTGTGCTTGAAAATGTTTTATTTAAGTTATATAACAATTTTATCATTTACTTCAATTTGTAAAAATTTTGTAAAATACTTTGCACTTTCTTAATATGGATTTAAATATATTTAAAACTTTCAGTAGTTTTTAATAATTTTTCTTTTAAACCAAATTATAAATCGCACCATTTTTACTGAATTGAACTGCATACTCTATTTTAGAAGTCAAAAAATCTTTATTTTAGCAACGGCCATTGATATAATGCACATAATTTATTATTAATTTCTTTTTTCTTAAACGATATATTCGTATTCATATTTCAATGCCAATCATACATTTCAAATAAAGATATATCTGAAAAGTATCAGGTTTAACACAATTGAAATATAAATTGACAAAATTGAAATATAAATTGTTAGACAAATTAATTTAAAATACCCAATTTTCATTCAATTAGACGGAATTTTATTCAATAACCATAAAATACTTATTTTTATAGCCAAGATAATATTTATTCTAATATTAATACATTTGTAAATATAAAAATTGATAAAAATTATTTTTAAAAATTGTTATATCTAAGGGTGTTTTAAAGGCAACGATTTAAAGACATTAAAATTGCTATATTCTCATTCACAATTAATTCAAAACATGTCACGGAAATATTGCACGGTAAAAATGAAAATTTAAAAATTGTTATCGATGAAATTCAAATAGCATTTCCATAATTACTACCAACTATTATGATAAAAAACCTGCATTTAAGGAACTATAAATGGAGTCGTAGATTAAAGGCTTTAAGGTTATCTTTTTTGCTTTGAAGTATGAAAATCATATTTCCAACAAAATTATTTAAAAACGACATATCTATACAATGAAATAACTGTATCTGAAATATTTATTAATAAATGTAAGCTATTGATAAATAAAATAAAGTTACTGAAATGACATCTGATAATTCAATTATAAAAATTGAAGATAATTTTAATGACTTCATTCAGGTATGTTTAATAAAGTGCACATTTTATCAATACAAACGATTTAAGTATTTATATATTTTTATAATCCTATCTTAAAATTATTAATATATAATATAAATGCAATTTTTTTAATGTTCGGAAATATTATTTTTATATTTATCGAGGACTATATTTAGTAATTAAAATTGTAAAATCTAATAACTTTTGATTCATATTTAAAAATAAACTTTGAAAAAATTTTTATTTTAATTTAAAAGGTTTGGGTTATATATAATTTTTTATTTCTCATTCAATTTAAATGTAATTGTAATTATAAAATACTAATCATCGTCCGATTGAAATAAATATCAATAAATTAACAGTTGTAATTACAACAATTTTTTTAATTTAATAGACTATTGGATAATGAATATTATCAAAATATTTATTTGACTATTGATAAAATAATATTAAAAAATGAAGAATATATAATATATTTTCTTATATAGAAACATTAAAATTTTAGAATTGTATATTGTACGTTTAATGAAATTGTCAAGAATTTGTAAGAATTAACATTATGTAATAAAATTATAAAATTTTCAGAAATCATATAGTATCTTAAAAAAAGGTATCAGAGCTTCTAATAGCCTACCCAATCTCGAGAATTTCAATTATTATTCATGTTTTCCAACATTTAATGAAATTAGAAATGAACAAATCAAAAAGATTATACACTCTATGCAGTGCATTGTTACAAAAGCAAAAATTTCAGGCAATATTAAACAGCGAGATGTTGAAGAAAAATTCGATTTATTGCTGGAATCAAATGATATATTTTTGGACAGAGCTGTGAGTAAAGGTTTATAATTTATTATTTTTAATTTATATTAGCTTTTTAAGTAATTATTAGCCTTTATATTCAGAATGTATGTATGGATGAAGAGGCCGGTATAAGTAAAATTCCGAGTGTTGAATTAATAGCTACACAAGCAAAAGTATTAAAAAAATTTAATGGATGCTGGAATACTAATATCAATAAACAAGCTTCAACAAGTAATGATCCTGTTCAAACTGTGCGTTTATTAGCAGGTAAAAATATTCAAAGGCCGCAATTAACATTCAAAGACAAAATTGATAATAGTTCAAAGCCATGGGAACCAAAAATTAAATATAAACCTAATTCTATAAAACCGTTGGCTATATATACACAATATAATGATAAAGAAACATTCTGTCATCCTTATGAGTGGGAACTTGATAAATTTGAACCATCAGAAGAGCAATTAATAAGAAAACATCCAATTAAATATAAACCTTTAAATGAAACACCTTTAATTATAATTGAGAAACTTAATGATCTCAAAATTATATTAAATGATTTACAAAACTATAAAGAAATTGCTATAGATTTGGAACATCATTCTTACAGAAGTTTTCAGGGTATTACATGCTTAATGCAAATATCAACTCGAGATACAGATTATTTAATTGACACCTTAACTCTTCGATCTGAATTACATGTTTTAAATGAAATTTTTACAAATCCGTCAATTTTGAAAGTATTTCATGGAGCAGAATCAGACATTTTATGGTTACAAAGAGATTTATCGTTATACATTGTAAATATGTTTGATACTCATCAAGCAGCAAAACAACTTGAGTTACCATTTCTAAGTTTATCTTACCTTCTAAGAACACATTGCCAAATTGATCCAAATAAACATTTTCAATTGGCTGATTGGAGAATTAGACCTTTACCAGATGAGCTTATGAAATATGCTCGAGAAGACACGCATTATTTATTATATATAAAAGATATTTTGAATAATGCTCTAATTGATATCGCTAATGGTCAAACTAACATACTTCAAGCTGTATATACTTGTAGTACTGATATATGCAAGCAAACATATGAAAAACCAATTTGGTCAGAAATCAGTTATCAAAGTATGTATCGTAAAAGTCAAAAAATGTTTAATAATCGACAATTATACGCTTTAAAAGAACTGCATAAATGGAGAGATGAAACAGCTCGAAGTGAAGATGATAGCACTCATTATGTTTTACCAAATCATATGTTACTGAATATAGCAGAAACTCTTCCCAGAGAAATGCAGGGCATTCTAGCTTGTTGTAATCCTATTCCACCTTTAATAAGGCAAAATTTATTAAAAATCCACAAAATGATATTAAAAGCCAGAGAACAACCCTTAATAAAGTCTATTTTGAAAGATGATATAATAAGATTAACTCAAAGAAGTCAAATCTCCAACTCGGAATCTTGGATTTGGACACCACATGACTTACCAAATGATATGGAGGCTAGAGCAAATCTTCCTTGCTTATTAAATACTCCTCCTAAATCATTGGTATCGTTAAATAAAATGAAATTAAAACCAACTATAACAATTTTTGACATTTCATCGACAGAGGTAATAAAAACATATTTTTTTATTGAAAATTATAAATTAATAATAATATTTAAAATAATTAACTTGATAGGATGAATGTAAGGAATCTACAATAGAGTGCATTGAAAAAAAGAAAAAGCTTATTTTTATTAGTCCTTTTGAAAGATATAAGCGAGTACAGCCAATAATAGCTGAAGAAGAAAAGAAAGAGAGAGAGATGCAAGAAAAGGAAGCTGAAAAAATAAAAGAACTAACAGAGCAAAGTCAAAAGGAAACTTCTGAGAGCATAAAACGAGTACATGATCATTTTATACAATTGGTAACAGAAAAGCAGTTGACAATAGAGGCTTGTGAATCCATTGCATCTACAAAAAATATCGCATCGGAATCTGATCAAATCGATCAAAGTCGTATTCCAAAGGATTTTGTAAAAGATTCAACAAGTAATGTTACAGGAAATGAAAACGTAGATACAATTGTTAAGTCGCATATGCAAACTTTGAGCAAAATGCGAAATAAGAAAAGAAAAAGACAATTAAGTCCTGAGATTATCAGATCTTTCAAAAACAAAAATGCACGACAAAAAGGCTTCAAAGAAAATACTGATATATAAGAACATTTTTGATGCTATACTTTTACATTGTTCAATGTAAAAAAAGTTTTTGAGTAATTTTTTTCATTGTGTATAGTCCTTTGTCGTTATTTCATTTAATTTTTTTACTTATGCTTTACATTTACTTTTTTTCTCTAGTTACAAACGATTTCATGTAACTATTACAATGTTTAATGTACTACTAAATTACTTAACAGTATGTTATATGAATTTTTTATTTTAAAATATATTTCCTAATATAAAACTTGTACAATATATCTGACATGTATATGTATGTACATACATAGTATAATTAATTATCAAATACTGATTTTTTATATCGATTGTGGTACAAAAATATAATAATAATTTTAACTTTAATCATTTTGAAGAAATATCATTTATATGTTGACATAATTAGTATATTTTTAAATCTAAATCAATTTAGCATTTATAAAACATGAATGGCAAATAAATGTTTTTCTTATTTGAATTTTTTAGTTATTCATTATTGTAATCAATTAATTAAATTTTTATCAAATGTTTTTCATTTTATCTTGTTATTATAGCTAAATTAGTTTATTTTCAATTCATGTGCTATAAAAACTTTATGAATATATATCGAATGAAAGTTTTATTAAAATATTAAAATTGGCGATAAGTATCTATTGTAATCCATTCCTATAAAATATGAGTGCACGTGTATGCGAGGTGTATAATCGTAATTATGTACTTATGTTGATAATTATATAACATACACAGTATATATAATTATATAGATTTCAATATACTCAATTATTTGAAATATAAGATTTTGCAGATTAATTCAATATTTCTATTTTCTAATCGTACAGTAATTTCGTAATGCCACAAGTTAACTGGGATTTGGAAATTACCATTCTCGTGTTCGGCTTTCAATTTGTTCTTATTTTTCCCGGCATTCTTATAGCTTCATGTGAATAAGCTGTGTATTTTCAATTTAAATGTGCGTGAAATAAAATATTATATATCTCATAATTTACAGACATTTTAAATTGATATTTCTCGCTTAGCGAATTCGTTTCTCCACTCATATCGAAGGCACTTACCCACTTTACTAAAAAAAGTACGCATATCCCCCCCTCTCTCTCTCTCTCTCTCTCTCTCTATATATATATATATATATGTATATACATATGCATATGTTTTCATGTGAGCGTCGTGCGAAGTTAGCATTAGTAAATATAGCAGCCAGCAACATAAGTATAAAATATCCATTGTGAAATAACAACTAATCTTATGTGACAAATGTGAACGGACGAAGGGAAATGATTTTATACATTCTTCCAACTGCATTGCATTGTTTTGTTTTGGACGATAATATTTTTATTAAATGTATTCAAATTTAAAAACACTTTAAAATTTATAAGACCGCTGCAAGCGTCGTATCCGGCTTAAAACGTTGCGCGTTAGCTCCACTTCCATCAATACCATTTAAAATCATACCGCAAATACGACACCAATCGCGATCCCTCGTATTTGCTCTCAATTATTACTCGCAAATCGGCTTTACCGAGTGCTCGCCCACTTAACGCTCACAATTAATGCACTTTTTATGATCAGCATGTTTTACGGTGTACCAGTCGTCGTCCGGCCGTGGCGTAGATCATCCGAGTCGCGTATGCGGCACGAGCGGCAGCGGCGGCGGCGGCGGCGGCGGTGCAGTAGTAGTAGTAGTAGTAGTAGTAGCTCCAAAATTAGTAAATAAAGATGGTGCCTCGACAGAAGAGGTCCGCTCCGTGTCCTCGCTCATAAAATGTCGCGCAAAATGAGACGGAAGATGGGCTCGCGGCCCTGTGCCGTATCGGGGCAGGTCTAGGCGTCCCCATAGTCATCCTCATCGTCCTAATCAACATCATCGCAAGTGGTAAAACCGAGGGAGGAGAGCAGGCCCAACGTTTGAGGGACAGACAGGTGTATACGTCGCTTTTATATTCCTTCACGAAATTAGCCGACGGTAAGTTACGCATGCGACAGGCAATAACACCAATGCTTCTACATATTTTTGAAATAAAACTTATCCTGTCAATTTATGTCAAGCCACCCTACTATAGCCCTGAATTCTCGATCTCTTGCCATTTCACCCACACGTACGCTCGGTCTCGCTCGCACGCACGGATGCACACACACATGCACGCGCGCGCACGCACGCACGTTCATTTGTCGCTCGCTCGTTGGCGCTTTGGCTATGCTCTTTGACACGTTGCAGCTCCTGCTTACAAGCGGATAAAGCCGTATAATCGGCAAATGTAAGCGGGCCACTTTTTCCAATTATTACGTACTGTGCGGTCGCGCGTGATTAAAAATACGTAATTGTGCGAGTAAATTTACGTCGTCATTGCAAGCTGTGCTTTATCGTAAAAATGTACAAGAACATACTTAACTTTTCCGTGCCGATACATGTTACGTTTATCATTTTAATCATTCGTATTCATTATCGAGAAATAATCGTGCTCATCAAGAGAGAAAAAGAGAAATGAAATATGCAAAAAGTCATTGCGATATCAGATCCTTCTATTCTAAATATCAAAATACTATTTTTATCCTTGGAAACCTACATACGTCGTCGTCGTCGTCGTGGTCGTGGTCGTGGTCGTGGTCGTCGTCGTCGTCGTCGTCGTCGTCGTCGTCGTCGTCGTCGTCGTCGTCGTCGTCGTGGTCGTCGTCGTGGTCGTTGTCGTTGTCGTTGTCGTCGTTGTTGTTGTACAAACGCTGATGACGGATTTTATAAAAAATTTGATGCAATATCTTACATTTTATTTGAATAACAACGAGGTTCTTTGGCGGCTCCAGGAGCAGGCTTTTTTGAAGGATGTTCAATAATTAGTTAGTACTGAGAGTTCTCACGGTGCTGTAGGAACTGTATACTCACGTAAATTACTTAACTTACAAAAAAGTTAGTCAAAATGAGAAAATAAGTTGTTTTTTTGTAAATAAGAGTATTTGCAGTGAAATAATATAATAAAGATTCTTTTTGCCTTTAAGAATATATTGAAAAAATTGTATGTATTCAAAGGTTTATATAATATTAATGTTTAAAACAATTAAGTTGGTAAAGGAAATTTTTTGTTCAATTCACTAAAAAATTGCACATACTTTATGTATCGCCTGATATATTTTTTGCGATGATACTTTATATATGGCTGCATTTCAGAATAGTCAAATCCTTAGGAAATCATTTTTAATACTTTTCAAAACTAAATTTGACTAATACTATCAGTTTCTCTTAGATTCTTAACGAGTTGAATGAAATTTTATTTATAACACTCTTAATTTTGATTAAGTTAAATAGGATAGATAAATGTATGTAACGTGTGACATAGAATGCAGCGATCTGTTATAAAATTGGAAAACAATTTTCGAAAATAAGGGGCGCTAAGGAAAAATATATACACGATCAAGTATATTTTATACCATGAAGTTCAGAATCAAAATAAGAAAGAGAAGACAGTAAAAAAAAAATTGAAGGAGCAAACAAGTTGGGGAAAAGCTCAACATCGTTGACGCCTTGGCGTCATACCAGAATTTGATCTTCGGAAGTGTAATAGGATACCGCCGTAATGTTCATGATAAAACTTAATGTATTGCTATTAAGAATCTTTTTCGAATATAATAGAAATTGAAAGCA
>JAPYYT010004051.1:0-10892 GCA_030522565.1 Ceratosolen corneri | reverse complement strand
GGGGGGGAGGGAGTTGAGATGTTGTAAAAAGTTGGGGGGTGCAAGTGGTAGGTAAGAGAGGGAAGTAGTAAGGCAAATGGGGGCCGAACTGACGAAGGAGTTGACAGACGAGGAGGACCAAAGTATACGCAGAGAGGAGAGTGAGCGCGAGAGAGTGAGAGGGGGTGGGTGGGTCGGGGGGTAGAACCATTTCGCTGAAAGACCAGTTAGCGGGGCAGCGCATATGCGCACGCCGCGACGCACGAATCTCCTTGACGTGAGGCTCTCCTTAATTAATTAACGACCCTTGAAAATGTGCGCCTTACATGGAGGTGCGCGCGCACCCGCCGACCGCAAGAAATCCTCCTCTCCTCTCCTCTTCCCTCAGCTATCCCAGCGACTCGGATTATCATTATTACGCGCACTCGGTAATCGATGGCGATTCGTCAATGAGTGACGAACGATCCAACTGCTCCTTCGGCTTCTGGCTTTTTTACCCCCGCGTGCGTATTCAGCGAGGGTGGGGAAAAAATTGCGGACCTGCTTCGTATTATTGGACGTCCATGCCCATTGCCGCGGACGGATAAATAACAAGCCTCGTAAATATTGAGAAATTGCTTGTCATGCTTTTTGGATAAACGCCATTTTTCTTTTAAGATCCTGGCTTAGAGCCTCCCCCCCCCCCGATTACAATCGCGAACTCGCGATAATTCCGCCCCTCTCTTACCCCCTCCAATATTTTCCTAATTCAATACTTACTACCGCCCTCCCGTCTATAGCCGCCGCCGATTTATTACTTATTTAGCGCATCGACTACCAATTTTACATTAATTTAACCGAGATCGCTTCGAATTATCACAACTTAATCGCCGACCCATTTTCATCCAAACGGCAAACCAAGCTCTCTTCACCAAGATCAGGCGTGGAAAAGCCGCCGCACTACGCCTAACGCATTTTTCCACCACAACTATCCCACCCAACATTACCTCCACCCCCCTCATCCAATCCTTCCCACATAATCCCATTACTTTTTACCAAACAATCAAGCAAGCCGCCTGCCTGCCTCTTTCACGATCTGCGCTGCGCGTCGAAAAAACATTTTCACATTTCACATCGGCACTCCCGGGCAGCGATATAAGCCAGCGGCCCGTGAAATCCCGAGGCTAATCGTTAAGCAACCGTTTTAATTGTTAAAGCCCGTCGAGGGCTGACGATTTCACCGCCCCATCACACAATGACCGAGTCGGGCCCACCTACCGACACAACTCCGATAACATCCTGGCGAGATCAAGGCCGCCCCAACCTATTCTCCTTCATTTTCGCGCCCGCTCGCATTATTATCGTCCCCTCCTCCCCCCACCCCTCTACCACCCGCACCCGATCTACCGCATTATCCCACGAAATGAGCCGGATGCCATTACGACGGCAATTAACGCCCTCGGCACCCCCGCACCCCGACTCCGACACTGTTTTCCACAGCCGCCCGAGACACCAATCACCATCCCCTCCCGACCTCCGCTCGAGGCCTGCGCTCTAGGCCAGCAACTTGGCTCAGCAGGGGCCGATAAGGCCCAGGTTCCTTCCTGCGCGGACCAGAAGCAAGAGCATCCTCCCTTCCTTTGTGCGCGAGGTGATTAGACTCGAGTCACGGGTCCCAGGGCCCCCTGGCTCCCAAAGAGCCGGCTTTGTAGAAAAAGCGAGTGCCCGGGGTCCGCGGTCGCATACGAGTCGCGTTCGGGAAGCGCCTCATCACGCCTCCCCTCTTCTATCGTGTCCCGGCACTCGCGTGCGCGCCTCCTCCTCCTCCTCCTCCTACTCCTACTCCTCTTTCCCAGGCAGACCTCGTGGAATTCGCGGGTGACAAAAAGGCGGCGGCGAGACGACAGGAGCAGGCGAGAGGAGCTCGAGCTCGTGGCCAAAAACGCGGGGCCGCTTGCCGGCTTCGAGGAGGCAAGGCCCCCGGCCGAATGGCCCTCTTACGCTTAACCCCGTGATTAGGGCCCCGGCGATCGCGACTACCGACTCTAGCGTAGGCCCCACCGGAGCTCCCGGCTCTTTGTTTTGCGCCAGGCTGCGCTTCTTTATTGGGCCCTTTGAAGTACGGAGGAATAATAATATTGCCGAGGGGCAGGAGCCGCCGCTTAAGGCCGACCTGTAAAACCAAAACGGGTCCCACCCCCCCCCCCTCGCCTCCTCCCTCACCGCCGCCCTCACCGCCTCGCCCTCACCGCCTCGCACCCAAGACTGGAGCGACAGTCACACAGAAATGAGCTCCAAATGCTGCAAAGATCCTCGCTCCGACCAACCACTCCAGCCAAATTATACGTCTGCGCTTGCTATTATTGAGCCTTGGACAAATGATCGTTAATTAACCCCTTGGACTATAGTCGGGCGATTTATTAAAGAGATTCCTGGCCTCTGCCCCGCATGGGAAAGAGGAGGAGAGGATGAGAAGAGAGTGGCAAGCAGGATTCCGCGGCCCACTCGGTCGGCTACGCGGCGGGTAGAGTCGTCTTCGACAAATTTTCAGCAAACTCGGTGCTCAGTATGATAAATCGGGGGTGGCTGGAGGGTTTTTCGTGGGGTTGGATGTTGCCGAGATTGGCAGATGAGTGGACGTTGGGGGAGGTAGATTCGCCAAGCTTCGCTTATCAGATAAGGATTCTGACGACTCTGACTAGTAGGCGTGGGGGGGAGGTAGTATACATTTTGTGGGGTGATGATGCACTTTGGGCGAGCAGAATGAAAAGGAGAAATGGAAAAAAGAATGGAAAGCTTGGTTGAGTAGGGCAGTGAGGCGATCGATCGGGGAGAAATGAGAGGAAGCAGGGCAGGAAGAGTGCTGCTGTCTCATTGTTGCATTTGAAAAGTGGCATTTGAATTATCCTAGCATATGTAAGACAAAGACTCGGCTATTAATTCGTTAGAGCGAAGCTTCATCGAGTTAAATTTTTACGATCAAGATGCTAAAAATGTGACTCTTTAATGTGTCTCCTAATCATATTTAATACGGTTTACATGCCCCACGATTCTCTGCAATGAGAGCGACAATTTTTAAGAAGAAGATAAGTGACGCCTAATGAGGCGCGTTGACGTATCAATTTCCAAGTTTCGTATATCGGAAAAGAGCTCTTATCAAAGTCACTTATCGCTGTTACTTTTTGACCCGCCTGTGCTTCAAGACCCTCCATCAATAAACCACTCGTGCGCCGATGTATATTCAATAATTTACAAGTACATTCGTAAGTGCCAGCAATAAATTCCAGCATTCAATTTATCTGTTAAATGATGCCTATTTGTATGGAGACGCCTTTATAAATAATGTACTTGCTTAAGGGAATTTTAATAAAGCGCACATCACTTATTATCATACACTTGTCTTATCTGCTTCGTTTTTTTGCTTCCTTTTTTTTTCCCCCTCTCCGTCTCTGCATTTCCTCATGGATGTCCCTGGCTGCTTTAATTCGTGGAAAATTGATATTTTATCAGATGATCCGCCACGATCTATTTAAACTGAGCTGGTAAAAACAGGGGCTAATCTGCCCGAACGAAGCAACTTTTCTTCCTCAACTCGGTTAAGCCGCCCCCGCCACAGTAATAAGTATTATTGGAAATTTTCTTGCATTGTATGCATCCGGCCCCCGGCATACCCAACTTCTTATTTATAAAGCCTCCGCTTTCCTAACTGCATATGCTTCCACAAAATTACGATAAACAACTTTAATTCTAGTTATCCTTATCTCAAAATGACGGAATAGCGCCTATTTTTATCCCTCTCGCTTATTAATTATGCATATAGATTTGATGCGGCCTTTTGCATGTAAATGTGGATTATAAGTTGAACGAAGCCATTTAGTTTCCGTTTATAGTTCTTGCATAATCTTTTATATATCGAGGCTTTGAGCACAGAGAGAGAGAGAGAGAGAGAGAGACACGTGGTATAATGCGGGAAAAACTAGTCGGATGTGTGTTGCTAAATATTGAAAAATTTGCGTATACTCTGGAGAAATATTTACATACCTCCGAGTTCATAATTGTATCGTTAAATAATGCAAATTCGTTAAAAATGATTGATTGTCAGCTGCGCGAGTTTCTGCTATTAAACACAATAGATTAAAGCTTTAAAATGCACGTATAATAATTTTTATGGCCATTATTTTCACTCAACCGTTCACTACCACCAACAACCACTAGCGTGTACCAGTGTGTATGTATATGTATATGCGGCATTCCTAACATTTTAAAGATTAAACGTTAAAGCCTCGCTTCTTCAGCATTCATTTAAAAGACTTGATTTCATTTGTTATCTATGCTAGGCAACAAAGTATGAAAAACCAATTTTGCCAAATTCTTCGAGACTTTTAGACTAATGTAAGCTCGGCGAGTTTCGCGTGCAAAAAAATATGCAAAAAAATATGCAACGAGAAAATACGGTGAATAATGGCAGTTTCGATTCCCATATAAACGACGCAACAACGAATTCAGATTCAAACATAATTCGAGTATTTTATAAGAATAACCACTGCTCCTCCAATAATTATCAGCATTCAACATTCTTATTTATATTTTTACAGCTCGTTTCAATATTTAAGCAGTGACCAGCACTCACGATTAAATAAATCAATTTAACGAGGCACTCGGATTAACGAATAATTGTCTAAATTTTATTGCCCCGCGCAAGTCTAAGGGTTTTACAAAGCGTGGCATATATTTCTGAAATATGTATTTATATAAATTACATATACATTTTATTCGTATGTTAACCAGTCTTTATGCAGATATGCGATCGAAATCCAGGGAATGGCGACCCACACGCGCACACCCGCGCGCGTGCACACACACACACACACACCCGTTCCTCGTTCTCCGGACAAAGTCAAAAATGTGCTTTAGCAGCAGCAGCAGCAGAGTTAAAGCAGAGCCGATGGCACAGAATAGACCAGTAAATTCTTTCATTTCCTAATAAAGTGGGGGACGCTTGTGTTCTTTTAGCCTTACACGTTACCTTTGATTCCATAGAATTAACTCTGCTGGATGCCTTTGCTCACGGCTTCTGCAAAAGAAATCTCCGCGCCGTGAATCTCTCTCTCTCTCGCACACGCGCGCTCACGCACACGCACACGCACACAGAGAGAGAGAGAGCAGGCAGACTTGCTCGCTCTCGCAGTCTGTTCTTCGAAACGGCCGCAGATTTCGATTGTCCGGAGCAATTATTGGAAGGTTTGAGAAATGAATCAGCAAACTTATTTAGGCGTATCGGACAATAATATTTTATTAAATTCTCGTAGGTATACAACGCATCGCAGGATATTCATCAGAACATCGAATAATCTTCCTTCGAAATCATTTTATTACAAACACGCGCTCAATCTCAACAACATAAAATATGCCTACAATCATAGATATTAAATTTCAATGCAATAATTGCATGCCTAGAGATTTTATTTAATTCCGCGAAAACACTTGTTAATGATATGCTTTTATTAATTAGGAAATACACCACTGACAGGTCATTGAGGATGTAAAAGTTAAAATTTATCTCCACTATTTATTACGATGAAAATATCATTTTTACATTACGATTATTTATCACGTCGTGCAAATTGTAGAGCATTAATTTCATTTGATATATATTTACTCGACCCCATGATTATTGAATTAATTATTATTAATTCGACATTTTACGACTGTAAACATTTATTGATTGTGTTGAGCAAAGGTCTTGTTAAACTGTCAGTATCGTGTTATCCAAGTCCGGTTCGCAAACTCTTTATATATATATATCACGAAATTCCTTTATACATTATATAACAAATAGTATGAATCTTGGTATAATGATCATTTGTCGGCGCACTAATTGTATTTTCGCGCAAAATGAGCGTAATGCATTGTAAGACAAATTTTCCGAATTATAATCTTCATTGACTTTCAAGCCGCGCTACTAACATTAATGCCTCGCCGAACATATTAATATTTGAAGGAAATAATTTTAATCGCAAGATTCTTATCCTTACAATGACATCGCTCCAGCGGGAAAACAGTACTGTCAATTAGCATTCAAGCCGAATATACTTTACCACGTATTCTAAAAACATGGCATCTTAAAATTCTATTCTCCTCTCAATGAGCAGGTTTCGCTAACCGATATAAAAGTTTTAGTGGAAATTAACTGAACGTACGCGTAAAATTATAAGGCCCCAAGTTACGTTGGCACGAGGCAGTGCGACGGCTGAAAATCCAAAGAAATGTTGACATAAAATAAAACTCCTCCTTCCTTAATAATCAGACGAAGAAGCCTGGAAATGCGAATCGAATAAAAGTTTAGCGATAGTTCCTGCTAAACAGGTAGTCAAACATGCAATCATAATAATATTAACAATCAATAGTAATAATAATCATAATAATAATAATAATAATAATAATGACGATGACGATGAAGATGACGATGACGATGACGACGACGACGATGATAATAACAGTAACAATAACAATAATCATAAGCGCGAGGGACCAAATCCTTACGAAATATTCGTATTAATTATAAATGGCAATTTTCTCATGAGAGCCATTTGAATTTATGAAAAATATTGCTGAAACGTCCAATAAAACTTGCGTATTTATAGGCTTTTGATCGCACGATTTTTTCACAACTAATGCACCTTCATATTTTAGAGTATTTTTTTTCTCCCTTTTCTTTTCAAACGACCCAATCTCATTTACGTTTATTCTCGCTTATCACGATATCTTAGCTGTCACATCCATCCCCTCCTTTTCCAAATATTAATAAAACGACGGAAATTATCTTTTATTCTACCGATGCAATCTAATGTACCCGTAAGCATTACATTTGTCACCTGATGGATTGACACTGCCAACTCCGGTCATGTCAATCTACTCCCGGACTTTTCAAACTCTTATAATACATGTGTGGCAGCACACAAGTAACGATTATTATAATATCGCGGATGAGCCCGCCATTCTGAATTTCCTTCATCTATCGTGAAAATCATATTTTTGTCGATTAAACCGGATGGCCAGCTCCAATAAAACATTGCGTAGCGCATAAGGATTTACGATAAGCGTGCTCATTAATTGATTGCTTAGTAGAATTCTTACCAATTGAAGGCTCAAGAACAATCGTATATTCATTTGCCGATGATAATGCGCGCGACTTTGAAAAATTGTTTCTTAAGAAGAGGACGAGCCTTAACAAAGTGCGCTATATTATTATATACAATTTTTTTCTTCCCTCTTGCCTTTTTTTTCCCCTCTTATAGGGATTTGGTGGAGAAGTGTGGTAAATCGGGCGATTATTTTCAAGTGATTTATTAAGTGCCGAACGAAGGTAAAGTCACCAACTGACTCCAATCTCCGATTCTCCTCCCACGGCTCCATTCGCCTCATTAGAGCCTGAAAATTCTTCACCTAAACCTCAAATACTTTTTCAAAAATGCCAATACCTACTACTGTCGCGACACATCGCCACTTGACCCCGAAAGAAGCATGCGTTTCGTTTTATATCAACATTCATTTGTATTTTTTACTCGTTATATTATTGCAGGCGCGAGGAGGGAAAACGCTAAAAGCATAAAATTTCCCTCCTCATCCTCCGTCTCGCATTATAACATTTCTCGAGCACAATAAAACTTTTACTAGCCACTCTATAATTATCAATAATGTACAATATTTCTTCAAGTAATGGGCCAACTTTTAAGATGAGCAACGGCTTCTCAATCTTTTACACTCAACTCCTGCAAAATCCATACTCGTAAATATAATAATATTTATCATAACCTAGCTGTCTATCCTTTATCAAAAGTCCCAAATAACATGCTTAATAGTGAGGTGCGCCACAACATCAATAATTCCACGTCCCTCAAATTCCAAACGCATCACTTGATTCTCCCGTAAGCACCAACAAGGCCGATCCAAACGCCAAATGTCCAGGTTCAGCCGAACCTAAATATATCCAACTCTCACCAGATTCTGCAACCACATTTATTTATCACCGCAACTCGATGGACTACTTTAACAGCCAACTAGTCTCTATTCCCATAACCACAACACATTGTCCCAAGCCTCTGCATTAGCCGAATGTAATGCTGCATTGCCTGCGCCCCGCCTCAATGCAATCAACGATAAAATGCAGTTGGAGGGCATAAGGAACTTGGCCCAAGAGTGTCACTTGTGATCGAGATGACTCGATGCCAATGACACTCTCGTGCCCAGTCCATACAATATTTGTCCACATCTCCCAATGGCCACGCACGTAGCTTCCCATCAAGTAAGTAGCTTCCCATCAAGCGGAGCAGCACCGGCACCGCGAGTCGACGTCCCGACGATGTTTTAATGGGACGTCATCCGCTCGGCTCGGCGAGAATAATGCTCGGGGCCGGGGAACGATGACAACGACGAGGAGGAAAATGACAGGGTAAGGAGTGCACGGTAGCCTTTATGTTCCGCTGATTGCGTGCTGCCGCCTTATTCCCCTCCTTTCCTTCACCCCCCTCTCATTTTCTCCTCGGCCATCGTCACTCCCCGACAACCTAATTACTCGGGAGCGAGGAGCCAGGGCAGGCCGTCTCGGGCGCTGCTTACGATCTGAACTTAATCATTCAATTAGCGCGCGTGACATGCAACAACCGCGGGCCGCTCACGCGTTTCTAGGAGGAGGCGAGCGAGCACCAGCAGTACGACAATTATTTGACCCGCGTCCCGTCACCCGCACACAGCCATAATAACCAGCCGCGACGAAAGCGGGGGAGAGCGGGGGAGAGAGCGGGAGAGAGCGGGAGAGAGAGAGAGGACGAGGAGGTGGACGAGGGAGAGCCGTTGAATATCGCGCGCTAATAGCCAGACGAAAAAAGTCGGCCGCGGGCCGGCTCACGCACACGAGCGCATGGGCCTTGAGGCCCACGTAGGTGGCGGGCGTAGTACGTGTCATGAAATTTCGCGTGCTCGGGAGGAGTTGACGTGAAACGCCAACTGCGAGGTAAATGCAAAAATACGGGAATAAAGGGCCGGCGAGCGAGAAAAGCATGAAAAGAGGCATTGGAAAGGCGACTGCCTCGACGATTCGCTAAAAAGGCTAAGCGCCCGGGAGATGGTAAATCGGCAAATGGAAAATAGCGAGAAAATAGCGAGTGCTGGCCCAGCGCGGCTGGGGCTTTTCCATTTTTCTCAGCCCCACCAAGCACACACTGCACTGCGGTTTTCCACCTCCGAATGTGGGTTAAGAGGAGACGCGCATCGGTGCGTGCTTCCTTTGATGCGCGCGGCCGCCTCCCGTCATCCCCAGCCTCGCCCATTACATCGCGTTACATCTCCGGATGCGCACAAAAGCTCGCGCCCTCCATACTACGTAACGCGAAACTTGAAGAGTTGCGAGTCTGCGGGCAATAGCTGCGCCTACAAGAGTTGTTTGTTTATGGTTTGGCGCATTTTCGGTGAGCCAAATGACTAGACCCTCGTGCATTTATAACGACCTGGCGGCGGCGCTACCTGATTCTGCCCTATTCAGTTCTAACGCGCGCTAAAAGCAGACGCTTTCGCACACGGGGGTGGCGGCGGGGGGTGGTGGAGGCGGGGGCGGGTGGAGGCGGCTGTAGACGAGTAACGCCAGTAGCCGAGTAACGCCGGTAGCCGAGTAACGCCAGTAGTCGCTTGGTTTTCTTTTTTTCTTCAGCTCGCACGGCTTCCTCTCTTCGCTTATCATCAGCTTAGAGTGGCCATCCTTACGAAGCCGGCATTGCGCGGTCGATAAGAACAAAAATTTTCATTGAAACTTGGTTAAACGGAGTGTAGGATGGAATTATACTGCCGAGCGCCTACGTACATCCAACCATTCGTCCCATTGCCCCAACACGACAAAGTACACAATAATTCTGCCTCTCGCCTCCATCCTTAACTTTCCATAATTTTATTCCCTCCAATGCTCCACTTACCAATCACATTCAGTCACGCTAATGCCCCCCCACCCCCACCCTCCTTTCGCTCCGCTGATTTCCACTGACTTTACGAGGCAAGGACAATTCAATAACCCCAATAACCCCCCTATGAAAAAACCCTCGGTACGAAAAGCCAACGGAAATTCGCGAAAACTTCATCTCACGCAACTTCTTTAAACACCAAACGCCTCCTCTCCCGTGCCCACTCCACCTTGGTCGGGGCCGCTTATTATCATCGTACTTTGTCGCTTAAATTTCAGCTCCGAGCCTCCAATCTCCCAGCAATTTAACATATCGGCCGATTACATCGAATGCCGAACCCAGTGTGCGTGCGTGCGCACTCTCCACACTGACCGCCGGCACTTCGTGGAACCCCAACCGAAACATTGATAATTTATCTTGCTGCTCGGAGATTCGTACTAAATTGTTGACGCGCGAAGCCCGACGCGCAACGGCCTGAGAAACAACGCCCAAGTCTCTTGTATCACGCACGGCCGCGCATCCGAAACCGCCTCGACAATGTACCAAGAACTACCAACATTATTAAACGATCCCCCCCCCCCCCGTAGCCACGCTGACTATCCAAAACAATAGTTTAAGATATAATAAGTGTATCGGATTATAATCCGCGCACATTATTAATCCCCCCGCGATATACAATTACGCTTATAAATAGACGATATGTAATGTGCTTTGGAAAGCAGGCCGTCTTCCACGTATTGGCCGACTCGCGCTCAACTCCAAACAATGGCTGCTTAGCATAATCCACCGAGTCGCGCTGCTGCTCGCCGCGGCATTACGATAAAGCCGAGATCGAGGAGGTCGTGGCCAGCCAATAAAAAACAAGGCGCGGCGACGGGGGCATAGAGAGAGAGAGAGGCCCGGGAAAACTGCGGGAGGGCCCGATCGAGCTGAGGACGCGCGTGTACGCGAGGGACATGTTGGGGCCCAAACTCGGGGCCAAAG
>JAPYYT010004050.1:0-14646 GCA_030522565.1 Ceratosolen corneri | reverse complement strand
AGTGAAGATTTTTATTAGGCAATACAAAATTATCGTAGGTAAATATGAGCTAAAAATATTTGTCTTACAGTCGTATTCATCACATAATTTTAACGAAACCAATTTTTACTCACTATATTTGGAATAACTACGGTTAAACTGATCTATAAACATTAAATCCAATTCGAATGTAAAATTTACTTTTGACCAATAAAAACACTTTTCTTTCTTTATTAATATGAAAGATTTTAACTATATATTGTGACATAAACATTTCAAAAATTTTAAATAGATAATTAACAAGATAACATTTTGACAGATATTAAAGAAAAATGTATTAGCATAAAGAGAAGAAACATTTGGTATTATATTCACAAAGTATAACAAAATAATTATACATATCACGGTATAAAAATGATTGCATGAATACCAAGTTAAATATACATAGAACGAAAGGATTTTTAAAAACAGTATTCGATTGGTTAAAATCTATGAAATATTAAATTTAAAACTTTGCTTATTTGCTAAACTTGCGTATATTTATTTCAATGTTTAATGCAAATATCATTAATGCTTTTATTTTAAAACTATTTTTTTTTATTTTGTTTTGTAAACAACGCTGTTATTATAACAATGTTAATAACTATACGTATTGATAAAGCAAATTAAACGTTTATCGTAAGTTTCATGAAAATGACCAACCTGCAACGATCTCGTAAGATAAAATTAATAATTAAAGCATAAAATAGCAACGTTGAATATTATTACTAATGCCGATACCGATAAACATACAGACATACGGAACGACATATGCGTGAGCTGCCTATCAGTGAGCTCGTAAGGTTGCTGCCTATGCGCATGCATAACGTAATGGCTTTAGCTTTTTTTTTTCTTTTGTAGGTAAGGGCTGTATAACTTAATAAACGGCGTCGCAGTAACTTTATACAATAATGACAGTTGACAATGTAATAATAATCTCCCGCTGCATGTTTACCTTGGATGCCGACTGTTTTGCAGTATAGAGAAGGTTGATGGATCTCTTCTATTTGTGGGTCGATTAAATTTCAAATAAAAAAGTTTCTCTTTGGAGGTTATGAATTTCCTTAGATTAAATAATATCATTATCGAATCGAAGGAATCACTTTACAAGTAGCACGAGCACAAACCGAACGCAAACTAAAGCGTCGATTATTGAAACAGACGCAATTTGTACATACAATCGCTGTCGCGTGATTTATAATAATATTCCCCCGACTAGCCATCGACATAATCAAACTTCACGAATTAATTGCAAAAAGTACCGTCGCCGCTCCTCGAGCTCATCTCGATCTATCATCTCTCCTACTGCCCCTCCCCCGGCTTCTTTTTCTTTTATCGTCGAAGATAACAAACCGCGCAACGGTATTTCCTAGTTTGTTTTTTTCGTTCGCTGCGGCTGAGCCCGTGTGTGCGTGTGTGCGCGCGCGCGCGCGCGGCTCGCGTTTTACACTGTGCAGATGCATCACTCGTCTAATCGAGCAGACGACCCGATTTCGGCTACTCACCATATGACTTGGCACCTCGAAGGTTATAAAGCTGCCTCCGCGTCAACATTGAGCTCCCTTTGCTAATTCGAGCGCGGCATGTTGCATCGTAATGCTGGCCTATGAAAAACAGGAGTCACTTGAACTCGTGGCACCACCACGTACACGAGGCCGCTGTTATTGCCGCTTGTAGCGCGCATCTTTATCAATAATGGCTCGGGGCTACGTGTGGCTGTGTGGCTGTGTGGCTGTGTGGCTGTAGAAATTGTCGGCCGTGAGTGGGGTGAGGGAAGGTATAGGTGAGCTGTTACTCACGGCGTAGGCACTTTTAATGCAGCGCGCGACAATGTGCGATTGGCATTAAACGCTTAACTAATGTTGCTGCCACGTTGCGCAAAAGCTTGCTAATTATTCTTACGTGTTTTTTGAGGGTAGGCAGTATTACGAGAGCAATAAAGTATGGGTCGTTCTAATTTTGCGTAATGAACTATTGCCGACGGATGCTGCGTCTAAATATTTTAAATGCTTAGGTGGCGTCGAGTAGGGAGATAGTTAAGTGAGATACTTTGTGTTCGAATATAATGCGAGAGTTCGATTTACCTTCAAGTGCTCGGATGCTTTGGCAGCGATAGGATTTTGAACGTATATTTGGTGGGCAACGAAAGTGTACGGCAAATGTTAAATCTGTTGTTGCCCATAATGATAGGGACTCGATGAGGCGTATCATGAAGCGCGAACCACCACAATTGCGATAAAATGCACGAAATAATGTATCGATGTCTTTTTATAAAAATTGCTTCGCGATTTCTTCAACGATGATGCTGTTAATATTTATGTTTCAAAATAGGATAGGCACCCATGAAAAATAAAATAAGCCATTGTGCATAGAATTGTATCTAAACGAACACGTCGCTTTTATATTTTGCATGATAAATTTCTCAATTGGCCAAAATTGAAATGTTTGCTATAAAGGAATTAAATTAAAGATTGAAATTTGCCATGTATTATGTACACGATGGCAACGATCGTTCTTATCGGAGAAAAGTAAGTTTCGACTTTCGACAAACCAAAATATAAATCTTTTGTCTTGATAAGAATGCCATTGCACGTGTTTGTACGTGTGTGTGTGAATAACATCTAGATTCGGTGATGGTTTGAAGCATTAAAAATTGTATGAAGAATTAAGTTTATTTGATTTTGTTCAAAAAGTTGGTTAGAGTTAAAAAATAATTAGCGTTAATATGAACGATTATAGTGCACGATTGGGAAGACCAGCAAGCATAACAAGTTAAAGCTAGAGAACCTAATTAATAATTGATTAACATGGTTATTTGCCGTAGCAATATATTAATGTCAAATATTACACAAGAAATTTTCTATCAAATTAAATTTCAAACTTTTTTCCCATAATAAAGTTAAACTAATTACACTAGTGTATATGTTATTATTTCAAAGCCAATGATTTATATTATGAAAGGTAAGAATTACCAATAAAAATGAATTATAATTTGTAGAATATATTTGAGTAACCATTTTCAAATTATAACACAAGGTTATTCAAACCTTTGTACAGCGGCTCAAGGAGTGCACACGACATAGATCATCATTTTCTTACTATCATACTTGTATAAGCACTTGTACGCGATTAATGTGAAATGTCTACAAGTTTTTAACTCCTTTATAAGCATTAAGTTTATCTGATTTAAAAATTACAAGTAATAATATTTTCAAATACCCAGCTTTTATTTACGGTCTGCAGAGTGGTTTTATTATGCTCAAGAACTCGAGTCAAGATCATCCCGATTGACTCATATTTAATTCTAAGCGGACGGTATTGAACTTAAAAAGAATCGAGCTGTCGCTATTATAGTTCATTTATTTGCTTGTAGTTTTACGTTAATTTTCATAGCTCGGCAAATTATCGTGTAAAAGAAGAACTATTTTCTTAGCAACAATTTTTTTTTAACCGTACTCTTCAAAGTGTAAACTTTGCTTTTTATTATATCCTCTTTTTATTATTCAAATATTATTGGCTTTTTGTATTTAGACTGATTATATATATTATTGCTTGAATTTTAACGATTGATAATTCTTTCATTGTATTCTAAGACATGTTTTGTACGTTTAAAAAAAAAGCTTTTTCATTCCTTAAAATGCAAATAGAATGAAATTTCGAGCAATTTATGAAAATACTTTTAGAAATTTAATATACGTATTTTGCAAAGAGAATGTAATAGTGTGAACATATGTTGCGAAACTGTGTTTAAATATTACAACCATATTTCAAATTTTTATTACATAATTTGTTACTATTTAACCCATTTATATAGTATTTTTACATTTATATTAGTATAGTAACCCACGCACGTAATTGTATTAAATAATTTTTATATATTTGTCGTCGAAACTAAAGAACTAAATGTAATAAATTATTTCAAAGATTTTTCCGATTGTATGAAATAGTTTTATGCGAAAACATTATATAACATCGAAATATGATACCACAATATTCTTATTGTTATTGAGTTTCTAAATTGCTGTACCATTGGTATAATTATTGGTCGTAATGCTTAACTCACCAATAAATTGAATCTTCAAAATAGAGCCAAATAATCCTATGCAGCGTTTGCTATATAAATGAATATTTATTAGAAAGATAAAAATTTTTAAAGTAGATTTGAAAATGACTTTTTCAAATTCAATTCAATGGCATTTATTATTTAAATAATGTATAATACATAATAATAATAAAAAGCTTATTATTGAATAATGTAACAAAAACAGTTTTTTAATCGAGTGTGTGACTCTCGTGTGAGTATGTGAGTCATTATTTTTTCATTATTAATTGTCGTAACAAAATTGATTATTATATGTTTATAAAGTTGAGAAAAAATTTGTATGCGCTTTATGCATAATAATTTACTTATTTAAACATAAAATTAATTTTTCATCAATATTTTTATTAATAATATTTTTTTTAATATATTAATATTTTTAAAAAATCTAAAATCAATTAATATTTTAATACAAAGGTTACAATATTCGTAAGATAATTACATTTTTTAATACCAATACTATAGCTTTAATTCCTAAACAAAAATGTATTTATTTTATATGGATAATATTCTCATGATAATTATATATTTAATTAGAAATATTTTTAAATTAAAATATCACGAAATAAAAGAATGAGGAAAGAAAATATACACTAACAAATTTTTTTAATTTTCTTTTAAGAAATTTCGGTAAAATTTAAAACCCCTTCGGTTAATTTCATTCGCTATTTAAAAGCAATAATATCGATTATAATTATTAGATCTATTCAAAATGATTGCTATTTATTATGATTATTTTAAAAGAAATGCTAATTAAATAAATTTTGCAATTTTTTTTAAACAAAAGGTCTTTTTTCTTTAAAAAATATCATTGAAAAAAATTCTCTTCTTAAAGCTTTCGAATAAAAAGTTAACAGTTTCTTCTAAAATAATTAAAGTAAAATATTGAAAGTTTTGTCATTATTAAAGCAACATAAATTTTTAACGATTTCTATGCTCAAATATATTAGATACTTCATTATTTATTACTTAATTAAAAATTTATCTAGTAATATTTTTCATATTATGTTTTTCAAATATTTCTGCACGCTACAGTTTTACTAATACTTTGGTATGATTTTCTTTACTTTTTAAAGTATTACATGGTAATAAATTCGTTGTATTGTTTATTTTGTATTGCTAATTTTATATCATTATTATCGGATATTTTATTCCCATGGCTAAACTTTAAACAATTACAATTTATAATATTATTTTATTTTGAATTTTATTTTATATTAAATGGATTTAATGAGATTATCGTCGATTATAATTCTAATTTGGCTACAATAATATTTTATTGTCAGTTAGAAATAAATACAAAATTACCTATTTTTCCAGATATTGAATACAGATTTAGTCAATTAATTTAAGCTGTATATATTTTATTTTCTTTGACAATAAATAATCAGTTATAACGAATCTTAAAATAAAGTATTTTGGTGCCTGGGTAAAAACAATCTTGCAAGAATAATAGCGCGCACATTGTTGGTAAATGTAGGTAAGTTGGCACGTAGATGAATTAGCGTCACATATCAAGAACCTTACCATATAATTGAGGCAACAGGCAGAAAATGAGCGCCCAATTCACAAACAGAAAACAATATTAAAGATACGAGCATAATGTGAAAAGTGCATCGTATAATGTACATTAGCCGTGATTATCTTAAAGATAGAATACAAAGTAAAATTTGAACTAATTGCTAAGAAAAAGAAATATTAATTATTGGCCTACTCACAATTCCGTGTTCTGTTCTAATTTTCGCTCGGCAATAAATATTCTTCTTCTATTTCAACGGCCGTCGCAAACTTAGCAATAGTAGAAGAAATTCATTGGCATACGCATCGATCAAACCTTATTGTCAACGGACAGTTAATGCTACTTTAAATTCATCGATACCTTGCTTCCTCGCGCCCGCCACACGTACGTTCACTCAAGGATGGAATGAAGTAAAAAAAGGGCACAATCGCTTTTCCCAAAATACTAGTCGTCGAGACCAATCTCTTTGTCCGACTACCGATTATAGAATGGACTTCTCTTTTCACGACTCCGATTAACTTGCCAGCTTGCCAAGCTCCCGGTGCCTCGCATTCCTCTGGCAAAGCTACACAGCCGACGGAACCGAGGCTTCGGCACTCGTGAAACTGTTCGCACACGATAACGAAGGTGCACGTGATTACACTGCGATCTCGCGTTCACTTATGGACAAAGCTCATCGCTTGAAAAACGAGTACAAAAGGGAACGAATATCTCGTTGAGTATTTGGAAATCGGTGTACTTGGAGTTACGGCGAACTGATCGATTGTTGTAATGCATTGCAACCCATAAGTCCAGGCATTTTAATAATTGCAATAATAATTGCTAGCTGCTGCTCTGGTGGACGAAATTTGACGATTTTTAAAACATATATAGTGATACGCATAAAAAATAATTAAAAAGTGAAGTTTTTTTTATAGTTGGTCGATAATTATTAACAGTGATTGGTTAAGAATATTATTTTCAAGCCTTGCATTTTTATTTCACTTAAGAAATTTCAAATATTACGTTCATATCATAGCAATATTATTAAATGTACCAGCTAATTCAAATAATATAGTTTATAAAACTAATGACAACTTAATAAATAATGCTTAGAATCGCGTATTTATAAGATAGGAAATAACGACTGAATGAATTCAATCATCGGAACCAATAGAATAAAATTTTAAATACAAATATGAGACACTAATTTATTATGTCATTTTTTTTATTTATTACATCTTTCTTAAGCTAGAGTTTTGTATATTTTTTATTTTAATCTTAATTAATTATTTTATCGTTCGTACATATACCTTTTTTCACTTCAGTGTATTATTATCAAATTCAATTACTTCAACTTTAAAAATTAATAATAATCACTACAAATATTCAGAAAAATTTTTTCCACGATACATAAGTTCTCAATAACGATTACCTACTAATACATCTAGACAAAAGTCTTCCGTAACAGTGTACAAAACTTCATCAAATAAATAGCGAGCAATAGAACAAATATATTGATGAATTTTATTTTAAAATTCATTTATCGTGTCATGTTACGCAGCTGAAGTTAATTTTTTTTTTATTAAATTAAGTAAATTAAAATTGTTTAACAATAAAATCTTTACTTTTGCAGAAAATACAAATTTTACCATATCGAAATACTTTGACCACAGATGCTTATCGCGAACGTAAATTCATGCATTACAAATTCTCATTAAAAATAAATATGCCTTGTACAATCAATTTCATTTATTATAAACTTAATAAGACTTAATGATACATATAATAAATATAATGAATAAAGTGAGATGAGATTTTTAAAAATATACTAAAACATGATCGAAAGTGTAAGAATGTGAATTTTTCTCAAATAAAAATAATATAATACGTAATTTAGAAGACCGTATTAAGATGGAAATATTTCAAAAAGAAATAGAAAAAAAGTATCTCTATAAAACTGACACTTTCTTTTTCGTTTTCATTTTAATAAACCATGTTATTTTCCTTGCACGTTTTTCGTGCTTTATTCAGTCCTAATAAATACACATCTATTTATATGATACGACTGGCGCAATGAAAATAGTCGCATTACAAGCCTGACAATGGGCAGAAAATCAAAGCGAAAGTCAAGACCGAACAAGGCGTCGTGCATCGATCACAGCAAAACTCTTGAAAACGAGAACTCCGCAAAAGCCGACAACTCCAAACTTATCCTCATCACCGAGCGCCTCCAGCTGCCACATTACCACAACGAGGATGTCGAACTCGAGGCATCGGAACTTCAGCTGGACATCCGCCCACGCGCCTACTTCGTCAATGGCCTATGCTACCTCTGCTCGAAACTATGCACCGAGCTGGAATTCCCCTGCGAGGGTTGCCATATGCTCGCCTACTGCTCTCCGAAGCATCGGCTCCAAGATGCCAGCTCCCACGTCACCCTCTGCGCCGTCCTCGCGCACCTCCAGCAGCCGACCTCGACCGGGAGCTTAGATGCCCCGGCGTACCGCCGCCATCGAGTCGAGCTGTTGCACAGCACTGAGACGGCGCTGGGTCGCGACCTGGAGCCGCGGGAGCGCGAGATCCTTCTTTACCCGAAGCTGTGCCCCGTGTGTCGTGGCAGGGAAGGTCTCGAGCGCTGCCCCGACTGCCGCGTGGTGTACCACTGCCCGGGTGAGCACGCGGTCGGCCACGAGCAGCATTGCGCCCAGTTCCGCGTCTTTGGGCGCATCCTTGAGACGGAGAGCGCGAGCGGCTTCGTCGCACCGGGGCTACCGGCTTTTCAAGTCCTCGAGCTGCCCGAGGACTTCGATCGGCTCGTTAGGCAGATCTTCCAGCAGGATTACGAGAGGATCGACTGCACCTCGTACGCGGCACTTTCGCAAGCCGCCACTTCACCCCTAACCGCGCTCTACGTCATCAGGAACCTGCCACGATATGTCTCGTATACGGTGAGTCTGGCAGAGCGATTTGCTAATGGCGCGATAAAGAGTTGCACACTAATTTTTCACATATTTGGTATATGTTTTTTGTTCCATTACTGGCCTTCTCGCAAGGTTACAGTTTTAATTATTGACCCGAATAAATAAGCTTTGCGATAATAGGGTGCGCGGGTCTGATGGTTGGAGGTGGGGGTGGGGGTGATGATGGATTATCATCGAATGTAACACAAAGACGATTGCTGCACTGCTCAGAAGCTGAAACTCCTGAAGATCCACATAATTGGCGCGGAGCTACAGTTCGAGTGCGCGAATCTCGCATTATGGGAAAAGCTCTTCTTGCACCTGTTGCCAAACGTTCGAAGCCTAAAGGTGGAGCTGTGCGGGCCGGAACTTCGAGTACCGGTCGACCTGGCCCCTATCCTCGAGAAACCCATATTGTGCAGCAGCTGTCGAAAGTCCGGCAGAACGCTCGACGTCATCTTCCATTGTGGCAAACTCTATCATCAGGTGGCGAACGGCGAACCTGACCTGATTTGCCTCTACAATCCGGGATTATATCGCACGACCGGTTACGCAAATCAGGTAGCATCTCCCATTTTGCTGTTTAAAAATGAGTGAATATATTTGCTTTAGGGTCTTGCCAACGTGCGTGCTTACATCGATAACATTGGCAATTAATTCAGTAGCAAAACAATTTCAAGTCAAAGATAATAAATTAAAGTATTATTTATGTATACATGATCACGTAGGTTAATATTAACGACTGACGTTGTGTAAATTGCTTTTCATAAGCAAATGAGATAATTAACATACTATTTGTCTAATGAAAATAAATAGCAATCAGTTTAACGTCGAACACAATGTTTTAAACCTCCATTTGTTTAAACTAATACGCTAAAAATTTAAGCTTTGCAATTGAAGTATCTAAAAATGCAAAAAAAATTTTAAGTTTATATTGTATTACACATTATATTATAATAGTTAAATAAAACTTTCATGACTTTAAATAGACATTTTCCTTAAATGTATAAACAAAATGGTATTTAAAGAATCAAAATTAAAGTATCATGAAATTGAAACTTATAAAGTGAAGCATTCTTTTTTGAGAAATTCAAAAAGGTTGTGAGGTGGGGGGGGGGTTGTAAAACTATTAAATATTGTACGTATAAACAAAACATTAAAGTGAATTAAACAACCAATGTAACTGTTACTAATTCTATTTATAAGAGTTCTCATTATAAATACACTGCATCCTCTAATGATTCTTGAAATAAAATTAATTCTTATTTTACAAAATATAATATTCAAATACATCAATTTAATAATAATATTGCATTACATTATTATTAGATAGATAACTAATTTTATAAATTCAAAGTCAATCTATTAATGTTTAAGTTTTTCCAAAAAGTTTACTTACTACGTCAATTAAATAATCATAATAATATAAATAATTTTTTAATAATTCTATTTGTCATAATATTTAAAAAAATTTGTTCATAACCTTCTTATAATATTTAGTATATTTATAACCTATATAATGGACTTTATAAATTTAAAAATTTATATCGATAAATTATTTCTTTTAAATATTATAAATAAAGCTAGTTTATATTTAAACTATTAAAAGTCCCTTAAGTACTATAAAATCAAATAGTATATTAAGCATCCCATATGGTCTAGTGGCTAGGATACCTGGCTTTCACCCAGGAGGCTCGGGTTCGATTCCCGGTATGGGAAATTTTATTTTATTTTTTTTCCCACGTATTTATATTATTACTTAACGTAAAGTATTATACAAGCAATTAGTTCTATATTACTTATTAGAATAATAAATTTATGTAATTGAATCATATAATACTTTGAAATTATAAAAATAATCGAATAAAATTCTATAGAATGTTATGAATACGTATCGACAGAACATAATAAATGTACTAGATTATATTAAAAAGCTATAAAAGAATTTGCTAAAAATAGTGTTTAAAACATTGTCTTAGACGTACAAATTCTATTCTATTCTATAATCGCACAATATATACGTAATATATAGCTTCCTTTCAAGATAGCTTGTACGCACTTAATTAGTTGGTAAAAAATACTTTTAACTATAAATTTATATTGAAATTTATGTTTAAAATTTTTATCCATTTTTATTAATAATAATATTTAGTAGGTAATAATGCCTTTTATACAGTTAAATAGTTTTCGGTATAAGCTTTCTGTACGTGAAATATTATAATTTAGTATTATTTTGCGCAATAATAATATAATGACAAGATAATTTAATAATCATTTATTGATTATAATATTATGGAAATAAGAGATCAAATATTTATCATTTTCAATCATGAATGAACTAAAATTTGTATTTGTCCAGCAAATTAAGCATTACTATAATGGCGGATAACTATTAATTATATACGTCTTGACAACTCATTAAAGTGATTTAATACGGTTAAATGAATTAACATTTTACAGTGACTGTGTTGGTATGTGCTGATGCGTAATATAATGGCTAAGGCACGAATACACGAATGTATTATTCGACAATTATCGAGGTTTCGCAAATTTTCATTAGCTTTAAATTTGAATATTCAGCATAAATAGCTAATGTTCAATTTGATAAAATTTCTATCTTAAAAGTACAATATAATTATTGTAATTTATAATTAAATATTATCCGAAACAATATATAAAATATTAAAAACGCCTAAGGATCTACTTATCGCTTGATTTATATTTGTTCTAAAGAAAAATCAAACTTTCGACATACGCCTCCTATGTTTTACAGTGAACATTATCTAATTAGCCAATTAGCTAATCAGCGATCGCAGTCAAGATCCGCAATCAATAGTAATGAAATAAAGGGAACACTGCCAGAATGCTAAGAGAGTCAATTAGAAAATGAAGCTGCCTTACCGACGGGGCCAACCTCTCTTCCGACTAAAAAAAAAAAACAACAAAAGACCATAATAATCATGTGATCTCTCCACAGGATACCTGGCCGAGGACAATTGAGAAATGCTGCGGCTACGGAGTGCCAATCATTGTGACCTCGTACACGGAGGTTGAATTGCCCCTCGACCTCGAGCGTATGCGCGAGCTGCAGGAAGTTGAGATTGAGTTGGAGCCTCGACGGAATCCGTTTGCCTCGCTCAGGCCCGAACGAAATTTTGTCAGCGACGACGTCGCCCCTCTCATCTATAAGAATTACTATGTCGGCGTGGCCAGGGGTACCTTAAGGAGTCGGAGAGGAGCTGCTGACGGCGTCTAATTTAAGTAGCGCAGCAGTGGCGAACCCGTTAATTGCAATGCTTTGCACAAGTGATATGCCAAGCGGCCGACATTGCCCAAAACATCGGTGCAATGTCTTTATGGAAACTTAATTTGTTAGGCTTAATCAAGTGTGACGCCGATTATACGGGAGTCGCAAAAACAAAAGAACAAAATGTTGTTCGTCTTCAATTGATAACGTACAAATACATGTTTCTTTATTATTAAGCGAGCCGTGCGAGTGCTATAATCTAATTGGACTGTAATCTAATCACGATTGAGGACTTGCGCTACGAGTTTCATCGTGAATTAGCGATTGAGCGTAAAGTGGCGTGAAATAAGATTGTGGCTTTGGCCACAACTACGAGCACATGAGATGCACACGAGACAAGATGCTTTTGCTTTGTTTGCATCTCTTTCTGTCTGCGCCTGTTTGACCGAGTCCATGTGTAGCTGCGCGCAAGTCTGGTGGATATTTTCGCGCGAATCAATTTATCGCGCAGATCTTGTTAAGCAACCGAACATTCGTTAAAGTTAAATAGCTACGAATGTTGAATGTCCGATAGAAGTCAAACAACGATAATTAATCTATATTTTAGGCCTTAAAGGACTTTAAATATTACATTAAAAAGAAGAAAACTCAAAGCTTCAAATTTTTTAAATGTACAATATTACCGCTGGCTTGTCAACATTGACGTCTTTCTTATATTACAAAATTCTTAAGAAATGTCTTATCGCGTAGTTTTAATAAAAATCCCAAGAAGTCTCAACAATGTACATGAAAAGTTTATTTTTCAACTTATTTTCTGATTGCATAGGTATGTTATAGAAATAGTCACGTTTCTCGAGTAATTAAAAATCTATTTGCATTTAAAGATTATTCAATTACATCTACTTAAACGTTTAGTTAACCGTAGCGTATTAATAGTTATAAAAATACGATGACTTATGTCAATGACGATGATAAAATAGTTAAATCTATTGTGAACAAAAATCTATCGATAAATTACTTACAACTAGTTATTAAATTGTTGCTTCCAAGCACGTGACTTTATGTCTAAAGAAAGAAAATGATTCAAAATCATAATTTTCTAACATGCCTTGGAGAAATGCATTGGCAAATAGATAAAGATGAGAATTATTCCAAATTCAATTGAGAATAATAATAAATATAAACGATCGAGATATAAAAGTTATAGCTCATAACACGATATAAATATATTTATTTATAAATTATGAAATTCACTTTTTTGTCTCAATTCAATAAAAATTCTTTATATTAAAATCAATTTTAATGAATTTAACATAGTATTTATTATAACATACTTATTCTTTTAGTAACAAATTCTAACAAAATCAATTTTGTACTATTAACATTATTTTTAAATCTTATTTTAAGTAAAATTATTCAAATAAAATGATTTTTCTTTTAGTGTTTAGATTATACATCAAAATTATATATAATGAAAAACTCAAACTTATATTATTAATCATGTAAATTACAATACAAGTTAATTCACAATCTACTACTAATAAATCGTATTTTCTTTCCATCCTATAAAAATTTTAAAAATTTTCATCCCTTCTTCTAAGGAACTCTGCTTCATACTCAGATAAACACTAAAAAATATTATAAAATAAGAATTTCATATATTTCATAAATTACTATACATTTATATGCAGAGGTATTTCCAGACAAATTTATCCAATATCATTCCAATCTTGATAACTACTGTACGAAGAATCTTTTTTATTAGATTAAATCTGAATATAAATATAGCTTATTCATATTGATTTATGTAAGAAGTATTGCAAAATAAATCTTATGATTAAATTGTCCTATTTAATATTAACATCGTTAAACTTCTATTAAACATATAGTAAACTAATAATTAAATATTAATATTGATTTATAAATATTCTTTAAAAGAAAATAATATCATAAAAATATTAAGCTAATGATAGAGAAATATATTGAAAATTTTTTAAATTTATTAACAGAAAATAAGACATTTACATTTAACAAAACAATACTTTAATTTTGATAAACACGAATTGAATTTTTTATACATTTATTTGGCAAATAAGCATTCACATATAAATGTATAATTTTTTCTGTATAATCTGTCTAGTTATTTTTTTAATTACGTAATTTATAAACAATAAAATAGCTACACTAAAATATAAGTTGTGCAATAATTAAACACATGAGTTTTATACGCATTCAGTTTAAGTTCACTTACTGGGGGATATGTATTACTGTTCGCGATTCCGACAGAATCTCGAGTCGTCACTAAATAAGACCTATTTACTTTTGAAAGTGACCCTTAATAGAATATTCGGTTAACATCTTACGAATATTATTTACAAGTCTTTCTGTTTGAACCGCGCGTGGCAAGTCTCATATGTCATATGCCATACTTTATTTATAGTCCCAGTGTTTCTAGTAAAAACTTTTGAAGTGCAACGCGCATGGCAAGATAACCCCCTCCCTCCGTCGTCTAGGTCTTCAACCCTTTTACCCCTTGCCTAAAAGGATGCGACATTCCTTGCTTTTGTATCTCAGCAAAGTAGAGCAATTCCTTAGGCCCCCCACCATGAACGAGGCAAAAGTTTTTCTCCAACTGCAAACGTTTTCCGATACATCTCGGAAAGGTCTCTAGTGCAACAAGTTGTCTTATATACGAGCAGGTCCTTAGCTAGCGTCTGGATTTGTACTACAAGAAGCTTCGGCCAGACGGTGAGCATCTACTTAGCCCGCGGTTGACTCCTTCCCACACTGGACAGAGCTCCCAGGTGGAGCGCAGAGGAGA